>JALIGW010000002.1:71416964-71704464 GCA_023053685.1 Diadophis punctatus similis | reverse complement strand
TTATTTCGGTACAAAAACAATAAATCCTCATTTGTTTACATCTCTAATATAAAGTACGTCTTCTCTCAATGGAAGACAGAGGAAGAAGGGCAGAGCAGAGACAGGAATGCACACATGTGTACAAGAACATATTAATCACGTGCTCAGGAATAAACCATTATATTGAATAGGGATGCATCTCCCTGCATATACATGCAACAAGCAATAATCACACCGTGACAATTTCCTCCGAAGGACTATTACTGTCTGTCCTTCTTTAGTCCTGGGGGGAGAGAGATTAACCCCCTCAGAGCGAGTTCGCAATTTGGGTGTCCTCCTAGATCCACAGCTAACTTTAGAACAACATCTGACGGCTGTGGCTAGGGAGACCTTTGTACAGGTTCACCTGGTGCACCCTAACTCAATCAGGAGGCTTTACTCATGGTCACTCATGTCCTTATCACCTCACATCTTGATTATTGCAATGCGCTCTACATGGGGCTACCCTTGAAGAATGTTCGGAGACTTCAGTTATTCCAGAATGCAGTGGCGCAAGCTGTGGTAGGTGCATCTCGATTCACCCACGTTACACCGATACTGCATGAGCGGCACTGGCTACCCATTGGTCTCCGACGCAATTCAAGGTGTTGGTTATGATCTTTAAAGCCATATATGGCTCAGGACCAGACTATCTACGAGACTGTCTGCTACCTCACATGTCCCAGAGACCAGTAAGATCCCACAGAGTTGGGCTTCTCCAAGTCCCGTCAGCCAAACAGTGTTGGCTGGCGGGTCCGCGGGGAAGGGCCTTCTCTGTGGCTGCTCCGGCTCTCTGGAACCAACTGCCACCTGAGGTCTGTACCACCCCCACCTTGCTGGCTTCCAAAAAGCTGTTAAAACCTGGCTCTTCTGGCAGGCCTGGAACTAATAACCCAGAGAGAAGATGTGTGATTGGAAGGATTTTATATTGTGGTATATTTTAATATGTTTTTTAGATGTTTCAGACGTTTTTATTGTGTTTTTGTTGGTTTCTGGTTGTGAGCTGCCCTGAGTCCATGCTGAATTGGGCGGCATATATAAGCTAAACCAAATAAATAAATAAATAAATAAATAAATAAATAAATAAATAAATAAATAAATAAATAAATAAATAAATAAATAAATAAATAAATAAATAAATAAATGTGAGGGATTTGGGGCTCAGCTTTAGAGAATTGTATGCATAAATGCCATAAAATTAGGGTTGCCTATGAGATGGGGAGCAAGTTGGGGCAGAATTATAAAACAGAGTTGTATTGTGTGTGTGTGTGTGTGTGTGTGTGTGTGTGTGTGTGTGTGTGTGTGTGTGTGTGTGTGTGTATACACTCGCAGAATGACCTTGACAAAAATGGCAAAATCCTGTGGCAGCCATGTACAAAGGTTGTGTAGGACCTTTATCCATAATGAGGAAAAGACCCCTGCATTGTATGCAACAATGCTCTATCTCATTGAGTTTTTAATATGCCTACAATAATTCACTTTTTTTTTGGTCCTTCCCACTTTGATTTGTTGCACGTCGCTCAAGCAGCGATTAGAAGTATCATTTAGAAATAATTAAAAATGTCATTTAAAATACACACATCAATTAAAATGATTAGAGAAATAACTTTCAGGGAAAAGTCACAGCAAAGCAATGTTTTGGCTGATCCGCCCCACTCTCCTCCTTTAGAATAGAGGAGCAGGTTTCTCCTTAACAATAGGATTGAACAGTTGGACTACAGAGCTCTTTAGCGAGAGAGTAAGAGTGGAGAGGGAGAATTTGCAAAGCTAAATGAGAGAACCAGCCAAAGTTCTTTTCCTGAAATGACATCAATTATAAAGGAAGGAAATTGTGTTGGCAGTGCAAGATGAGTGAGCTTGTCAAAAGAAGACAAAAGCCATGGCTGTATGAAAAGGAGGAAACCTTCTTCTTGTTTGGCAATCCCTTCATCTTTTTCAAGACAGCTTGTTGATCCTTCACCCCATCCCCACCCACCTTCATCCCTCCAGCTTTTCATACCTCCTGCTTTGATACAGATCCTTTCTCTTTCCTTGTTTCAGTCCTTGACTTTCCAGTTCTTTATTTCCACACAACTCCTTCCATTTTCTTTGCACGGGAAGAAGCCTTCAGCTCAACTAGCCAACTTGGGTTACACAAGAGCAGCGTTGCATGTTTGTGACAGTAATGCGTTGCAGAAATGAGTGAGAATATTCAGGCAAATATTAGAAACAAAATTTCTCAAGCAGCTGGAGGAAAAGGAGGAAGTGATTTAAAACTGGAAAAATCCGAGAGAAAGCAAAATGGATGACTTCGCAGTTCTAGCCATATTTCCTGGAGAAAAATATTTTTTTTATTTTTTTTATTTTTTTTATTTTTTATTATATATATATATATATATATATATATATATATATATATATATATATATATATATATATATATATATATATATATATATATATATATATATATATATATATATATATATATAATAAAATAATATATATTTATGGCGCAGCAGGTAGAGTGCAGTACTGCAGGCCACTTTAGCTGACTGTGATCCGCAGGTCAGCGGTTCAAATCTCACCGGCTCAAGGTTGACTCAGCCTTCCATCCTTCCGAGGTAGGTAAAATGAGGACCCAGATTGTTGGGGGCAATATAAATATACATTGCTTACTGGTGTAAACAGCTTAGAGAGTGCTTGCACTGTGAGGCGGTATATAAATCTCACTAATAAATAAATAATAAATAAATAAATCTCACCCCTCCTCAAACTAGCATGGTGAACTTAAAAATATTTTGGCCTCTCCAATTCATGATCTCCTTTGTAAGATAATTATTGTGATCCTGTTGATTTTCCTGAAAACATGAAAGACCAGTGGTATTTCTGATTATTAAGTAACTTGGGCCTTGACCTGGGATAGCTATCAGATCAGTTTCTAAACAGTGACCTACAATATTACTATTCCACCGAAGAGTGATTGGCAAGGATAGGTAGCCTGTTCTAGCTCGACTTCAGCTTGCATTTTGCTGGTTTGATAAATGAGAAAGGATTCTGGGAGTTGTAGTTTAAAGCATCTGGATGGCACCAGATTTATTTATTTATGTTTGTTTGTTTGTTTAACCTATAAGCTACCCATCTCACTTAGATGTGACAATAGGTTGCTTACAAGCCATAAAAACAACAAGATAAAGCATTAAAACAATAAATATTAATACTAGCATTGACTTAAAAGATCAAGCAAGATGGCAAGGAAGGGACCAAGATGCACAAGGAGAGGAGACTCTTATCCTAGTTTATTAGCTACCTCCAGAGTGACACAGGCCAATTGGCAGAGCCAGGTCTTGGGTTTTTATAGAATGCCAAAATGATGGATATGGATTTCACCTCAGAGGACACAGTGTTCCACAGAGCCGGAACTGTGACAGAGCCACGTCGGCGATGCCCAGGAGCGTCGTCTGATAGCGCAGGGCAGTGACGCGGTCGGGAAGCTTCCTCCGAAGGCAGCAACAGGCGAAGGAGGGGGCGGCCCCGGAGCTCAGCAGAGTGGGTGACAGCAGCCAATCAGCACGCTCCGTCTCCGATTTCAAAATGGCCGCCGGGACGACGAAAGTAGCTTCAGCGGCTAACGGCTCTTCCCGCCAAAAGGCTGTCGAGGAGAGACTGACAGTTGCGAGCGACGGGCCTGACAGAGAAGCTCCGTTTGGGCGGCTGGCAGTTAATTGATAGGCCTGACAGAAACGGATCTGTTTGGGGCGGCCAATTTAGTCGCAACGGTGTCAGCCGGCTCTGGGAGGACTAACTCCAGCCGGAGGGGGAAAGACGGTGGCCGCCCAAGCGCTGGGCTTCTGCGGCTTGACGATCAGCGTGTTCTGCCTCTCCCCCTGTCACAAGCACTCAATTAGCAGACAGACAGCACGATCGGAAGTTTCTGTATTCTGACAGTTCGGGCTGCCCTCCTAGTCGCAACAACGTTGGAATGTTAATTGCTATCTAGGGTGGAAATAGCCGTAGCTTGTCAATTCAGGCTTCCCTCTTAAGCGCAAAGCGTTGGAATGTTAATTGCTGGCTGAGGGAGCCGGTTATGCGGCCGGGCCGCCGCCCGTGGCCGCGCTCAACCCAAAGGCACTTGACAGCTGTCACCTTGGGGAGGCTTAATCAGGATGGATAACACTCACGATGTTGTAGAGTTGAAAACAGTCTGGAATGACAATCACGATGGAACTAGCCTACAAGAATGGAAAAAGCACTATTCCCTTGGCTAGAGACCGAGATTAAAAGAGGGAGTGCCAATCTGACAGGGCACTATTTATACCTTTTTTAAGACTCGGTCCTATTGGCTAGAGGGCAGATTTAACCCATTCTTGGAGGCTAGCTCCGCCCACTATGGAGAAAAGGTTCTTCTTCCATACTCCAATAGGGTCCGCAGCCTGCCTATCCTTTCCTTATTGTAGCCAAGTGTCATTTCTTCAGTGTTGTCACATGAAAAGCTATACTTAAACATTTACAAAATGTGAGGGGGTGTACTCACTTCTGTGACATACTGTATTCAGACAGAATGGTTTAGGTTTCCATGACGGCTGTGACTCATTGATCTTCAGTGTGTATTCCCCCATTTCTAATCTAATGACTGGTATTTAGGACAGGTTTTTGCACGCAAAGAAGCGTTTTGTATTTTTGTACAGGTAATCCTTGACTTACAACAGTTCATTTAGTGACCATTCAAAGTTAGAAGGGCACAAAAAAGTGACTTATGACAATTTTTCACACTTACGACCATTGCAGCATCCCCACGTTCATGAGAGGACAGGCGAGGCGAAGCGCCCCTCGACATAAGTGACATCAAGTTGGCCACGCCCACCCAGCCACGCCCACCCAGCCACGCCCACCT
Organism: Diadophis punctatus similis; assembly: GCA_023053685.1. Classification (NCBI taxonomy): domain Eukaryota; kingdom Metazoa; phylum Chordata; class Lepidosauria; order Squamata; family Dipsadidae; genus Diadophis; species Diadophis punctatus. Next base: position 71,699,573 of record JALIGW010000002.1, on the reverse strand, counting down.
GCCCAGCCATTTGGGCAGAGAACCGGTTGTTAAAAAATTTGCAGCCCACCACTGGCTAAAGATGATAGACTTAGAATTAGAGATTAGAGATGATTAGAGTCCTGTTGCTACATCCTGATTGCCAACCTCCCTTTCAAACCTCAGCAGAAAGGATCAGCAGAATGCTCAACTCAACTCAACTCAGCAGCTATACTACGAAGCTCTCAAATAGCACTTTCACTGAAAACTAGAATGAAATTTATGAAGTAGTTGATTTGCCTCTGTCCAATTCCCTTATATCCTCAACAATTAACACTCATTGCTTCTTCTCCAACTAGGAGTTAATGGTCTCTCTATCATATGGTTCCTGGCTGAAAAGGTGAGTAGATGACAATTTATATAACCACTTTTTCTGCCCTGGGAATTTCTGGCTGATGGCTTGACCCTCTTATGAAGTGTGTGTGTGTGTGTGTGTGTGTGTGTGTGTGTGTGTGTGTGTGTGTGTGTGTGTGTGTGTACTAGCTGAATATCCATGTTACGCTATGAAACTATATGATCGGGCTTGATAAATCGACACACCTTGAAAATAAATGAGTAATTACAATCGCCTCTCCTCTCCCCTTCTCTCCTCAGCCTTGCCCCACAGAAGCCTCTCCTATCCTATCCCCCTTCTCTCCCTCAGGATTGCCCCATTGATCTCTCCTATCCCCTTCTCTCCCTCAGGCTTGCCCCACAGAAGCCTCTTCTATCTTATACCCTTTTCTCCCTCAGGCTCCTCTCCAAACTCCCAGCCCACAGGCTGGATGAGTCACGTACTGGCCACAACCAAGTGGCAGTTGGAACAGAGTTATTTTCAGGTTGGGAGGGGGAGTAGAACATCTCCTTAGCATCAGAGTGTGTTAATAATAATATAAGAAATACTAATGATCTGATGGTCATTTCGAAAAATCCTTTCTTAGCGAGAACCTACATGCCAAGAGGAACATATATGCCAAATTTCAAGTTTGTAAGCTTTATGGTTCTGGAGATTTCGTGATTCTGGGTGAGTGTGTGTGTGTGTTCTAAAAAAATAAGTGGCATTTCCTATTTTTATGTAATCTGTTTCCCCCATGGCATTGAACTCTTCGGTCTGGAGACTTACCATTTTGATACCCTATTTATTTTCTCCCTACTTCTGTTTTTATGAGGAGCAAAGACAGCATAAGCAGGTTGCAGCAGCTCTTTCTAGCTAGACCAGTTTTGACCTCTATTTGCAGATGTTGCCTCAAGTGATAAAATGAAGGAGAAATCTGTAGAGGGGCAGTGAATAAGTGGGATCACCAGAGGACCTGGACTATACAGTGGTGGGCTTCAGCCGGTTCGCAATGGTTCGCCTGAATTAATTGCTTGTGCAGTTTTGAGAACTGGTTGAAAATAAAGTGTAAGAGAGGGGTTTTTTTCTTCTCTCTCCCTTCAGTTAATAGCTCTGGGCAGACAGCCAAGAACCACTTGCAGCTGGAATGCATCCGACACATACCTTGAATAAAGTCAATAAACAACAGAAACTGACAGGATTAGGGCAGGGAAACCCATCAATCACCCATCTAGGGATGGGATTAACCTCTTCCATTCAGGAAGAAGGACAAGATTACAAACATTTTCATTATAAAGGGTATTAAGTAACACTTCTGTGATCAGCTGATACTTCCTGGAGTTCCCCAAGACCCTTTATAGCTGCTGCAGTGTTGGCTACTTCTTGTTTCTTCCTGAAGGGGAAAGATACAGAAGGGGACAATGATGCAGCTTGATCATACAGGCCATGAATTTAATGCATGTGTGGTCCAGCCAGCTGTATTGCTTCTGTTGCGAAGCACCCAATTTAGAACATAAAGAACATAGAATAATAGAGTTGGAAGAGTTAATGGCTTTTGGCAGCACGCCCAGGCTTTCAATTAGCCTGAGCCGTTCCTCTTAGTTTCCTCTCAGCAGGTGTGTTTGTTTTGGGGTTTTGACTTTTTTTTAAAAAGGGGGAATGGCTGTTTTAAGTTTTCTGCATTGGTTTAGTGGTTCCTGGCACTGTCCTTTTGGGGTATACTTCCCTCACTCTTTTGAAAGCCTCTAGTGATGGAGCACCCACAACTGCTGAAGACAAGCTATAACATTGGTTGTTTGGTCTCACCCTTAGGAAATTTCTCCTTAGTCTTAGGTTGCTGCTCTCTTTGGTTAGTTTCCATCCATTGTTTCTTGTCATGCCTTTTGATGCTTTAGAAAATAGATTGACTCCCTCATTTTTGTAGGAGACCCTCAAATTTCCTGACAGTTAGAACAATTAAACAGTGGAACAACTTGCCTCCAGAAGTTGTAAATGCTCCAACACTGGAAGTTTTTAAGAAGAGATTGGCTAACCATTTGTCTGAAGTGGTGTAGGGTTTCCTGCCTAAGCAGGGGGTTGGACAACAAGAACTCCAAGGTCCTTTCCAACTCTGTTATTCTATTCTAAATATTGGAACAGTGCTATTTTATTGTGAGTTGGACTAAGGAAAAATTTCCTAAGGGTGAGGCCAATCAAGTTGGCCATGCCCACCCAGTCACATGGCCACCCAGCCACGTCCACCCACCCAGTCATTAGGGCAGAGAACTGGTTGTTAAATTATTTGAATCCCACCACTGGGACTATATACTCATTTCTGACAATGTCAACTCCTGTCATGAGGCCTAATTACTGCAAAAAGGAATCTTAAGAAAATGCAGCAAACACAGAATTCTAGTTAAGTCTTCACACTCATTTTCCTTAACTCAGTGTGGTTATGTATTAATTGTAGTACATGTTACTACTTCCGTAGCAAAAACTGCATATTTATATTCAAGAATCATCTGATTTCCACAATGTCCATCTTTGTTTCAAGGAGGAAGTGAAATTTTGCCTGTTCAGTTGCATATGAATAGAACAGATTGCCTGTTTATCCAAAGATTGCATTCCAGTTGACAGGCATTTAAATCAAAATTGTTTACCTATTCTGTCCTCAAAGAAAAAGAAGAATCATGCCAGTACAGTACTGATTGGTCCTTTTTAGAAGGGCAAAATGGAATTGGATTTGAGCAGTCAAATGGGTTATTTAGTGCTTATGTAAATGGTTTTAGCATAGGAAATTGCTAATTTATATGCTATTTTGGTCAAAGTAATAATTTTCAAGCTGCACGAATTATATATACAGTTAGTAGTTGGTTCCTCCCTTCATAGGGGATGTAGCCCAATTATTAGCCTACAGCAACTAATATAAATGACTATGGTCCCTGATCATTTGTAGGAGAAGAACAGGCCTAGAAGGCTGGGTTAAACTTGTCATCAATTTGGAGTCATTGCATTGACACAAGAGACTCAAGTCTAGTTCCCCTTGAATTCTGTTGATCCTCATCTTGCAAAAATTTAGCTTTGACTATTAGCTGACTAGATTCTTGTGTATAGGTAGCAATAATAAACTCTTCTTAGAACTCAATAAATGTTCCTGATTATTTGCTTCTCACATCATGTTGTTAAAGGTCCTTGTAACAGAATAACAAGAGTTGGAAGGGACCTTGGAGGTCTTCTAATCCAATATCCTTCTCAGGCAGGAAACTACTATTTCAGACAAATGTTGTCCAATCTCTTCTTAAAAACCTCCAGTGTTGGAGTACCCACAACTTCTGAAGGCAAGCCATTCCACTGATTAATTTTTCTAACTGTCAGGAAATTTCTCCTTAGTTCTAGGTTGGGTCTCTCCTTGTTTAGTTTCCATCCATTGCTTCTTGTCCTGCCTTCAGGTGCTTTGGAGAATTGTTGACCCCTCCTCTTCTTTGTGGCATCCTCTCAGATATTGGAAGAGTGCTATCATGTCACCTCCTAATCCTTCTTTTCATTATACTAGACATACCCAGTTCTTGCAACCATTCTTCATGTTTTAGCCTCCAGTCCCCTAACCATTTTCTTTACTCTTCTGCATCCAGAGAAGACATAGACAATCCAGCTTGCTTATATCCTTGAGTTTCTTCTCATATAACTGCTGGCAACAGTTAATGCAATGCATCTGAAACCTACCTAGGTCATTCTCTTACGCCATGGTTGAAAGCTCCTTTTGTGAGGCCATTAAGCACAGATGCCCAGTATTGAACTTTTTACAAAATTCACATAACTATAAAGACTAAGGAATGAATATTATCCTGCCATAGGACTTTAACCACCTCAATCCATGGATAAGAGTTGGAACCACAGGTTTGTCTGAGAGTGAGTTCTTATCATTTGTAGACAATCTAGCCAGGGGTGGGTTCTAACTTACCTCGCTGCTGGTTCTCTTCCTCCCACATCGTGGGGCTGCACCTTGTGGGCATGCACATGCTTTGCGCGCACACACATGCACAGTGCCAAAAAATAAAATAATAAATTCCCCCCCCCCAAAAGCCCAAAACAAGATGGTGATGCATGTGCAGTGCCGGAAATTCGGCTTCTGCGCATGCACAGAAGAAAAAAAAACCGGAATTTTTTTTTAAAAAAAGGAATAAAAGAAAATTCCAGAAAAATTTCCCCAAAAAAGATGGCGGTGTCCACAGACCGGCACCCACAGAACCGGTTCCATGACATCATCATGACATCACCAGCGGGTTGCTACCGGTTTGGGCGAACCGGTCCAAACGAGGAGGAACCCACCTCTGAACCTAGCATTTTCTTGTGATTTTCCTTATCATGGCTGACAATATATTAAATAAAGTATAAGAACAAGATGGGATATACAAGTATTAAGAATAAGAAGTAGCTGGTTATGGTTGAATATTAATTTCAGCTTCATTCATTTATCACAGCAACCACAGTTTTCTTTCATACAATTTCCTCATCTATTTGTGAATTTGGCCCAAAAAAATCCATCTTCCTGAAAAATGATATTGATATAAATATTTTTGTCTATACTTTTCTTAGCTTACACACATTTTAAACAATTTTCTCTTATATGGTAGAATTCTAGCATGTCTTGCTTTCATATACACACTTTTTTCAATGTATTTTGTGCAAAGTTTTTTTAAAAATATATTGAATAGCATTCAAATTGTGTATGTTTTAATTCTTGTGCACACTTAATTCTTGCAATATACTTAAATAAAAACTGAGATGCAATAAATCTACCATCCATCTTGTATAGTGTACATGAGTTTATACTGAAATCTTGATAACGGGGAGAGGATCATTCAGAAGAGATTTTTATTTATCTGGGTAAAACACACATATCCGAACTTCATTTTAATTCTGACATTTATATTCCTTTTTTAAAAAATTGTGTAAGAAGGAAAGGGGTTCATTATGTTGCAAACAACAGTGGGGCAAATAAAAAAAAATAGCATTGCATGCTAAATAAAAAACATGCAATGATTTAAGTAAAAGTTTAATGGTAAGAAAAGGAGATGGGGAAAAGAGTGAACTGAGAGATCTGTTCAATTTGGAGTGACTCTTGTGATTAAATCATCATTGGTTATTTCATCAAAGTGTTTTTGTAGAACAGAGATCTTGGAAAATAAGGACATTTACTCTACTTAATTTTAACATTCTCTTTACTTAATCTCATCCTGAGTACAGTGATACTTTGTGAGCTGCCTTAACTAGTTGATTGGACATAGTGACTGTTAATATATACTGTGTAGAAAAACCCAAAACAGTTGGCTAATTCTTTATATCACTACTCAAATTCAAACAATCAGTTCTACTGTGTTCGAGAAAGAACACCAGGTTCTCCCTCCAAATTATATAATCCGGAGTATTATGATTGGTTGCACAATCAGCCAGACGTTTAGACTAGATCTGGCACTTTTGTTTATCTAGTGCAGGGGTCAGCAACCTGTGGCTCTGGAGCCCCATGTGGCTCTATCATCCCTCTGCTGTTGCTCCCTGTCGCCAGTTGCTTCCACAATTGATAGAGATTTCGGTTAGGACAGGTAGAGGAAAAAGGATGCCGCACTAGGAGGAGACTCTATGTGGGGGAACTGGACTTCTGGTCGGCAGAGGAAAAAGGATGCTGCGTTAGGAGGAGACTCTGTGGTGGGGGAACAGGACTTCTGATCAGCTCCAGAATTGAATGGGGGGCTTCCGGTTAGACCTTTGTGGCTCTTTGAGTATTTAAGGTTGCTGACCCCTGATCAAGTGAGTCCTTTCCAAAGACCTGGGATAGGCTGATTTGATGATTTTGTCAGTGCCAATGGTGCTCCAGATACTCAAGGTGCCTATTGCTATTGCTACTATCTTTGGGTTTTGTTTTGTTTTTGCCATTGTCGTTCTACTTCTCTTTGCATGTCTTTGTATTTTGTGTTTTTCTCTAATTCTTTCTCTTCTACTCTGTTGGCTCCAGCTACTGCAATGACCACTATCCAGACTTTTAACAATCAACAATTGTTAAGTCTGGAGTGTTATGTGGCAGATGCGTATCTGTTTAAATTCCAACATCCCAGAGCAATTTAGCTTCTTCATTTTCTATTACTTTGTCTATGTTGTGGTCCCACCAGTTCTTGCTTGCAGGTAAATGGTATTTCTTGCAGATCTTCCAATACACTATATTGTTGCTACTTTATTAAATCATTATTTGTAGTAAGTTTATGTGATCTTCTCGAAGCAGCTAATTAATAGTCCACTGTTTTTTCAGTTTCTTTGCAGAGATGCTGTCTTCTCAATTCTGATTTTGTATGCATTTGTTCTTAAGGCTTGCTCTTGTGCAGCCAGAATTAGCCCTTCTGTCTCTTTCTTAACTTTCCTGCTCCTAGTATTGCCAGGTCTTGCTATTTTCAGCTTTACCTGCTATTTACCATATTTTTTGGAGTATAAGATGCACCTTTTTACCCCCCAAAAGAGGGTGAAAATTTGGGTGCGTCTTATACACTGAATGCAGCCCCACCCACCCACTCACCCCCACCCTTTGGCCTCTGTCTTCCAGCAATGTACCTGCTTGAAGCAAAGAGGGAAGAGCCTGTAAAGCCAAGCAAGTCAGTAGCAGCTTCCCGACCTACAGCTGATTTGCCACGTAGGAAAATGAAAGTGAAACTAGCTGCAAAGAGGCAAATAGCTGGGAGAGACATGCAGATTTTTATTTTCTGCTGGATGCAAGGGGGTAAGTGAATAACTATAAATGTCTGTATAATGTTCAAATAATTAGACTTATTTTTAAAGACTGCTTTATTATTGTTCTAGCCAGGGGTCTCCAACGTTGGCAATTTTAAGATTTGTGGACTTCAAGTCCCAGAATTCCACAGTCAGCTTTGTTAGCTTTGCTGGCTGTGGAATTCTGGGAGTTGAAGTTCACAAGTCTTAAAGTTGCCAAGGTTGGAGACCTCTAGACAACTTAACAAAATGAAGAAGCTTTTTTAAATAAATGCTTGCTCCGAAGAGGTCCTGTGCTATTGTATCTTCTTTTAAATAATAGAGAATAATGTATACTTCCAGAAATTTTAATTAATTTTAACAGCTCTGTACAAATATAGCCTGAAATGTAACAGTGTCCTGTTTAGTATTTGAGTTAAATCCTGACATACCTTGGAGTAGATCTATTTAAATAATTGGGAGGAGTTAGTGTACTACATTTAAGAAAACTTTCTGGCATAATGTACATTTCTCCAATTCTTTGCTATTTCTATGGGTCAGGCACACATGCACAGAAATACACAGCAAACAGTGTATATCATCTGTGCTGTTTGCTGTTTGCTGTTTGGCAAATTGCTGGGAGGCAGAGGCCTTTTTTCCTTGTTTTTCTCCCCCAAAACTAAGGTGCGTCTTATACTCCGGTGTGTCTTATACTCTGAAAAATACGGTAAATATATTGGCTATTAAATACTTTGCCTTGCCATGTCTCTTTTTTTTATTCTTGTGTTGGAAGAAATATCCAGGTCCAGGTCCAAGCCGGGAGAAAGGCACTGGAAATAAAATGGAGGCTGGAGGCTGATTGGAAAGAAAGGTTCCATTTATTGATGAAGCAGAACCACCAACCACATGTGATTCTGGGACAGCTGACAAAATGGAGTTGAGAGTGGGTGGGTTTTTATATCTTCTGGATTCCTATGGGGTCATGTAGGGGTCATGGATGGCTCTATAGGCAAAAGGGGAAATGCAAATCCTAGGTGTTTGTCTGAGCTAATTTTGTCAACCTTTTGTTTGTTGCTTATCTGAGTTTCTGTTTTGACTCAGTCTTTCTGAATGGATTACCAAATCTGCATTTCTGAAAGCTGGCCTCGTCAGTTTCTGCTTGGGGCAGGGAAACTGGGGCTGGTTTCTGCCTCCCTTAAGATTTTTCCCATTTCTCATTTGGGGTTATATCCTATCCTGCCTTTTTAATATTTCCCAAAAATATTTCATTCTACCCTTGATTAAGTCTTTCTTATAGGCCAGATTGGTCTCTCCAGTATTCAGTAAGCCTTTCTGCTATAGTAGCTTTAGTGCTTCTTCTTCTTCACTGTCCATCAGTTAATCTTCTAACAACATATTTCTTCTTCAACTGTCTGGTGTACTTGCAACATTCCATGCCCATCCATGATTCTTGATAAGTAGAGTTTGTCAATGTCATTTCATGAATGAAAGGCAAGATTCTTTTTTTTTAACCTTCCTATCCAGGGCTTTTAGTTTTGCTTGTGTCTTGTTCACTATTCTAACTTTGTATCTAATGACTGGAATTGGCCAGGTGTTAATAGCCTTGATGGTATTTACTCCACTGAGTTTGGACTTTAAGGTCTTCTTTAATCTCTTGATATATTCATGTACAACCTTCTTCTTCCTTTTCTTATTATTTGGCACAGGGCCAAATAATTTTAAATGAATTCTGTAAAATTTGACATAATTGTCTCTCATATAGCCTCTTACAAATTTTGTTTCGTTCTGCTGTAAAGCAAAAAAGAAAAGTAAAATATACTCTTGTGCATTTTATCCAAACTACGCTCCAAAAGCTCTGCTTTTTCCAAATCTGGAACCAAATATCAGGCTGGATAACCTGAAGCATGACACTGAATGGAATGAACCATAGGTGGCGCAGTGGTTAGAGTGCAGCACTGCAGCCTACTTCAGCTGATTGCTAGCTGCAGTTCAGCTGTTCAAATCTCACCGGCTCAAGGTTGACTCAGCCTTCCATCCTTCCGAGGTGGGTAAAATGAGGATCCAGATTGTTGGGGACAATATGCTGAACTCTGTAAACCGCTTAGAGAGGGCTGTAAAGGCTGTAAAGTCTAAGCGCTATTGCTATTGCTATTTTGCAGCTTTGACTTACCCTCCTAAAAAGGATTGGATTGTTTCTGGACCCCCGATTTAATAATTACTCTTTTCATAATTTATGAAGGTCTGTTCGATGCAAATAAATAAAAGGGAGCTGGAGAGAAAAAGGCTGGTTTTCCCAAGGCCAAAAGGAGGTGTGCATTATGTAAAAATTGAAATATTTGGACATCTCTATTGCCAAGGTCTCCGTCTCAATTTACATCATTCTCTACAACAGTTCCTTGTTAAGCCTAGCTATGGCCTGAAAAGGTCTTTTGGTAAAATCTAGTTAGAAGGAGATCTCACCAATGTTAACAGCTTTTTAAGGAAGGTCTTTCTGAAAGCAGACAAATAGATGTCTTTGGCAACTCAGATGATTAAGGCAAAGAAAAAGAAAAGAAAAAAAATACAATCCCACTGTTTATTGGTTTGTTCATATTGTTCATTCAATACTAAGAATGATTGGTTCTGATGGAGCTGTAGTAAACTCTTCATGGAAACAGCCCCTTTACTGATGTTGCTATGAAATCGTTAGAAATTTTATGTCTCTACTGTACTTTTCTACTTGCATTGTGGGTTATATTTCAGTGCTTGCAAATCATATTGCACTATATTCCTCTGAAGAGTGGAGTCCCTTATCTCGAGCGAGGTGAGTGCATGTCGCTAATATCATTTTGCCATTTTTACCACAGAGCATTTCTATTTTCTCTTTTGCTAAACTGGAGAAGGACCACAGTAACCTTGGGAAAGATGAACACATTGATTGATTACAAGTGTCTGTCAGTGCTCAGTGCCATATATGTAATCCAGGCACAAATGCAGACTCTGGGTGTGCAGATAGCTTCAGTGTGCACTGACCAGGGCAGTTATTAGGTGATAGCAATAGCAATAGCAATAGCACTTAGACTTATATACCGCTTCATAGTGCTTTACAGCCCTCTCTAAGCGGTTTACAGAGTTCAGCATATTGCCCCCAACAATCTGGGTCCTCATTTTACCGACCTCAGAAGGATGGAAGGCTGAGTCAACCTTGAGCCTGTGAGATTTGAACAGCTGAACTGCTGAACTAGCAGCCTGCAGTTCTGCATTTAACCACTGTGCCACCTTGGCTCAGTGCAAACAGATGCAAACAGATGCAAACAACAACAACAACAACAACAACAACAACAACAACAACAACAAATCTTAGCTCTTTGCAACCTCTAGGGATTGTCTTAAGGGTGGTCTCCAGGAACAGGTAGCAGATATGACTAGAAGAGCCTTTCACAAATATATTTTGTGGCACCTGTTCCTAGAGCCACTGCTCATCATAATCACTCATACCTTAGTTGCCTCTTGATTGGACTATTGCATTGTGTGCTACATGAGGCTCCATTTAAGGAGCATTTGGAAGCTTCAGCTGGTCCAGAAGGCGGCAGCATGTCCAGATTCTGGTGCATGCAACACCTTGGAAGTGCTACATGGCATGGTTCCAAGTTACTGGTGGGATCACCTTTATCCAGCTGTTCCTATCTATTCCATCAGATCTACCCATGCCAATCAATCATGGAGCCTAAATCTAGTGACCCAAGTACTGATATAAACTGTTGCTACTGCTATTGATTTTCAACTTATATATGCAAGGCTAGGAAAATAGAACAGATCTGCTTCTTTTAATGTAGCTATTAGCTCTTTAAATCTTGACTAATATTAGAATGAGGAGGCCCAGAGAGCTCTTTGCGTGTAGCTGGAAAGTATCCTTCAACATTTGTTATGTGATTGAATGACATTAAGTAGCTATGGCTTTTCAATTCAATTTTAATTCATTTGAAAGTAGATTTGTCCTTTAGACTCACCAGGGAACAAAAATGAACCAGAAAATTCTTCTGCTGCTCTAGTTTAATGCAGGGGGGAGGATGCCATGTTTCTCTTTTCTTTAGCAAATTTCTTTTCCCAAGCTTGGCTTGGGAGATCAGTGTTGGTACCTCTAGTACCCATATATAGTGTTTGTCAAGTGTTTCTGAAATGATGTTGGTCTTAGCTGTGAGAAGAAATATCCATCTGGTTCAGTTCCAAGCTGGGCAGTTTTCTGAGCAGTTCTGAGAACCGGTTGTTGGAAGAAATATTTTCCCACTTTACAGGGCTAATCCTGCAAGGAACTTGGAAGGAAAGATTCTACTGTGCCTGTATTTCTAGCCTAATCCTTATCTTAATTGCTGCCCCTGCTGCTTTAAGTGTTTTCAGAAACTGCCTCTAACAGCCTTAAAGGTTCTTGGCAGTAGCCCAGACTTTGTCTGTAGCTGAGCTTCTCTGGAGTCCCCCCTCCCCAGTTTTTTTGTGGTACTTTTATTCCTGGGGCTTGAACAGCTATTTACAGAAGGGTTGGCATAGCCATAGAAGAAATGGCTGAAAGGCAGGATGCAAGCTTGGCATTCTGTCTGATTTTTTTACTGCCTTTCTGGGGGCATGTGATCTTTCCTTAAATCTGGATAATTACCTAAGGATATCTTGTGAGGTGAGTGAGACCAGCTGGTATCTTTAAGTGGTGCAAATGGATCTAATGATTGCTTCTTCTGGGTGGGAAACTGTGCTTTGTCTGAGCACAAGAGTCTCTTGTCTATCGGGATTCTTCAGTCATCCAGGTCATGGTTGTTGCAAAGGTGCTTTTTTCAAGAGGCAACTGGACTTTCTTGGTTTCCAGAAAGTCCAGTTACCTCTTGAAAAAGCACCTTTGTGACAGGAGTCTCTTGTATTGCTTCCGAGTGGGCAAGGCACATGATTGCTCACTGATAATAAGTGGATCCTCCTTCCAATTTGTTTTCGTTTTCTCTCATGATAATATGGCATAGTAACATGGCACCAATTGTAGAAAGTTAGCACCCACCCCTCTCCTAGAAGAATGAAATATTTTGAGAAATATTAAAAAGGAAGAATACATTTCCATGAATGAGAAATGGAGAAACATGTTTTCTTAGAGGAAGAAAGCAAATCCCACCTTTCTTAATAGCCCACATAAGATGTCAGCACTTAAGAGATAAAGAAATAGATAGCTATTTTCATGGGCAAAAATTCCCTTCAGCAAGGTCTGAACAAAGGCAGAATAGGATTAGCCCTCACTCAATTTGTTAATTTGTTAATTTGTCTCTTTATCTCGGTAATCCCTGACTTACAACAGTTCATTTAGTGACCATTCAAAGTTACAATGGCTCTGAAAAAAGTGACTTATGACCATTTTTCACACTTACGACCGTTGCAGCATCCCCACGGTCATGAGAGGGTGGGCAAGGTGGAGCGCCCCTCGATGTAAGTGACATCATGTTGGCCACACCCACCCAGCCAGCCACGCCCACCCAGCCAGTCATTAGGGCAGAGAACCAATTGTTAAAAAAATTACAGCCCACCACTGGCTTGTACTAATCAGGCCCTATATTTTATTCTCTGTTTCTTTTTAACTGATTTTTTCCCCATTTCATTGTGATCCTTTGAAACATAAAACTATTTAATATGCCTTAGTTGCTAAAATCTAACACTGCAGTTCAGGGCTTTGTTTTGTTTTGATTTTTTTTGCTTTTGTCATTCTTTTAAGCTCATATTGTTGATAATGACTTTCTCTCACCTCCATTTAGCTTTTAAAAAATCATACTTCCCATAATGCACAGAAAAGGACTGAAAGTAGGAAAATTTCTTGCATCTTACAGTCTTGAAATCTTTACAAAAACCTTACTTAGATACCAGACTCAAGAAGGCATCTGATTATCAAAGAATTCAAATTTCTTTTTGCGTTTATAAAAGGGGCTGAACCTGTTTATTGAGTTCTAAGAACACTGTTGGTTGTTTTCAAATTTACACCGACTTTTTAATTATCACCTGATATATATATCCATATTTTAGTTGTTAAAAGACAAAGCACAATGAGCTGTTTTTCCTCCAGATCATTTCTCACTGGCATTTAAAGGCAATGCAAATGAAGACCGTAGAAGAAAGAATGCCAAAATGGTAGAGAATTCAGTAATAAAAATAAGACATACAGTTGTGCTTTGAACACGTTCATTTTAACATGTCATACAAGGCATTTTTGTGTTACCCGCTCCCGAACATTTCTCCTGTTTTTGAAAAGGTAAGCTAGAAAAGGTGCTGATATAAAGGCATCTTTTGACCTTATTTGTCACATTTTTCTGTACACTGATTCAGTCATTTGTGGTATTCAGTAATGGCTATTGGGGAATACTGAGCTAAGCAAGGAAAAAAACTGTGCAGGAAACGGGCGGAATTGTTCAATAGTTCTGCAATGTAAGATACGCAAGGGCAAAAGACCTAATTTAGCAAACATTCCTTTGAAACCTGAACCTTACATTGGGGAAAAACTGATCTGGCAATTAGCAGCAAAGATTGCAGGCTGTGATTTGAAGTTAAACTCGCTCCTCTTACTACAAATAAAATAAAAGCAGCAGCTCTCCTTCCTATGAACCAATTAGATTCTCTTGCATTTTCATGTACATGAAAAACACCAGTTGTTTAAGGCAACACTAAAAACAAAATCCACATTGGGGGAAATACAATATGCTGGGTCCCGACATATCTCTGTAGTATGAGGAGCCAGAATTGCTGTTCATTTGCAAAAGTGTCCTGTTTCGCTGTTTAGAAAGGCAACAATACAGTACTTTTGTGATACTGCATATATTTCTGGAGAAATGGGAGAAATCAACAAAGGTCTTTCATAAAGCTTCCGAAATGAGCGCCGTAGAGGGAAATTGTTACTGTCAGAATTTCAGTTAATCTTGGATGCTGATTTGACTAGTATGAAATCATTAAATAAAAAGGGGAGATATTTTTGCCTTGAGACTGCAATGCTCTGAATACGAAGAAGCTGAGTTCAGATTCAAAGAAGATGGGAAATGAAAGACTAAAGGCAGTCCTTGACTTACTACCACAATTGAGCCCAATATTTACTTTGCTAAGCGAGACAGTTGTTAAATGAGTTTTGTTCCACTTTACGACCTTTCTTGCCACAATTGTTAAGTGAATCATTGCAGTTGTTAAGTAAGTAACGTGGTTTCTGCTTTACCCATTGACTTTGCTTGTCAGAAGGTTGCAAAGGGTGATCTCATGATTCTGGGACACTGCAACCATCATAAATGTGGGTCAGTTGCAGGGGTGAAATTCAAAAATTTCCCCTACCGGTTCTGTCGGCATGGGTTGGTGGGCGTGGCAGGGGAAGGATACTGCAAAATCTCCATTCCCACCCCACTCTGGGGCAATGCAGAGGGGGTATTTGCTGGTTCTCCGAACTACTCAAAATTTCCGCTACCAGTTAATAATAATAATTTATTGTCATTGTACCTATATACACAGTACACCCATACAACGAAATTCACATAACGCTTCAAGACTAGTCCCAACACACATAGCAATCCCTAAAAACATGCCCCACCCACCAGGAATTCCCCACCCTGAACCACTCAAACATCCATACAACAAACCAAGTAATACTATCCAAGAGCTCACTGAGCTGTTCTCCAGAACCTGTCAGAACCTGCTGAATTTCACCCCTGGTCAGTTGCCAACTGTCTGAACCTTGAGCACAAAATGGGAGTCATCAGAACCCTTCATGACTGAGTGGAAGGCCTGCCTACCAGCAAAGATGGGAAAGAAAAAGAACTAAAACACAACAAGGAAGCTCTCAGAATGTGTGTCTATCCCAAGTGGGCCATCAAATCTCAAGAAAGACCCTACAGGACAGACAACAGAGAGAACAATAAACAAACCAACGTCGGCATTCCATACAGGAATTCCATATATTGCAGGAATATCGGAAAAGCTCAGGAGGATCTTCAGTCAACGCATCATACGTGCACACTTCAAACCCAAGAATACACTAAGGCAGACGCTTGTCCACCTCAAGGATAAAACACCCAGACACAAACTGAGCAACATGGTATATGTAGTAATGTTGTAAGGAATATCCTTCTGGGTTCATTTCCAAGTGGGGAAAAAGACACTGGATTCATGAAAGTTGCTTGGAAAGAAGGTTTAATGGTGGACAGGAGCACATGGCATGAGCCCCTGTACAGAAAAGGTAGATCACATGTTTCCAGATGTGGGTGAAGAGAAAAGAGAGAGAAGAGATGCTGAGTTCCTTGTTTTATACTCTCTGTTGGGTCCCACCTCTTAGTTTCCTGTTCCTTGTGTGTATGATGCAACTGATTGGTGGTCAGGCTCCCAGAAGGCCATGCAGTGGCAACTCTATAGGCTTTTGTCTGACCCAGCTTTGGCTGAATGAAAGGGCCTTGGGCAAATCCTATTGTGGTTCTGTTATGCAGAAGACTTCCAGGCCAGGTGAGAGGAATGTGTGAGCTGGGCCCAGTCCTTAATGGCCCATTGGCAAAGGGTGGGGGTTTCTAAGAGGAGTCTTTTGTCTGCTTAAAAGCATGTTTCCAGAGATATTCTATAGAATATATTCTGCCTTTTAATATTTCCTAGGATATTTCATATTTTCCTAGGAGAGGGGTGGGTGCTAACTTCCTACAGTACAATGCAGCGAGCAATTTGTAGATCTGTACAACCACTTCATAAACACATGGCACAACACAGGAGAACAAACCCATCAGGAGTAGATTCAGCAGTCCATCTGCATTTAAAAGACACAGGCCACTCTTTTGAAGACAGCAAAGTCCACATTTTGGACAGAGAGGACCACTGGTTTGAAAGAGGGGTCAAAGAGGCCATCTATGTAAAAAATTATTTATTAGTGAAAATTGAACAGCCCTCTCTCAACAGAGGGGAAGGGATACAACATCATCTATCTCCAGTCTACAATACAGTCCATTCAACAGTTCCAAGAAGGCTCCACACCCATTTACACTACTCAGGTGACCCTGAGGACACAGATAAACCTCCAGATGACCTCAACGGCTCTCTAAAAGAATGCAAATGACCAGCTGTCTGCAAGGAGTATAAATCCTTCCATTCTCCACCATCCAGCCAGAGCTGAAGAAACTTCTTGGATGAGAAGCGAAATATCTTCAAAGAAAAACCAATAAGTCCAGTTGCCTCTTGAAGAAGCACCTTTGGGACAACCATGACCTGGATGATTGAGAATCTCCATAGAATAATATACTTGATGAATAAAGCATCCATATTAATAATCAATGATACTATACCAATGTTAAAACATCTTATACCAACTTTATCCAAATATAATATAATCAGGAAACTCTCATTCAAAGTCCCATTGTAATATTTTATTGTTATAGTACAAATAAAGTAAAGAATTTGTGCTTATATTTTTAGTATACAATTGTTTTATGTTAACAGACATACACATTCACCGAAAAAAATTGAGGGTCTGCCACAAAGAAGAGGTGGTCAACTTATTTTCCAAAGCACCAGAAATCACTCTGTCTCAGTCCTATGAATCAGACAAGGGCAAGCCACTTCTAAAATCTTGCCAAAATATGAATTGCAGGAATTCATCCATGCAGTCACCAGGACTCAACACTGACTTGATAGCACCCAAATACACAAACATACACACAAACAAACACAGAGAGATAATTCCAGTCTCTTTCAACCCCTCCCTTATCTTAGAAGATAATTGCTAAAATTAATCAGTGCTTTGATATGTTAACTCTTCCTTTAGACAGCTCTGCTTTATTTTCATTTCTAAATTAGAGACGAGAAGAAAAAAAAGGAAAAATAACTCTCTTTTTTTTTTAACTGGTTGGAAAGCCAGCACATACCTTACGCAACCAGACTTGAAATCCTAGGCTTAGAAAGCTTAGAACTGCATCGCCTTTGGCACGACCTAAGCATAACTCATAAAATTATCCGCTACAACGTCCTTCCTGTCAATGACTACTTCAGCTTCAACCACAACAATACACGAGCACATAACAGATACAAACTCAAAATGAACCACTCCAAACTTGACTGTAGAAAATATGACTTTAGCAACAGAGTGGTAAATGCCTGGAACTCACTACCTGACTCTGTGGTTTCGTCACCAAACCCTCAAAACTTTACCCTAAGACTGTCCACTGTTGACCTCACCCGATTCCTAAGAGGTCAGTAAGGGGCGTGCATAAGTGCACCAGCGTGCCTACTGTCCCTGTCCTACTGTCCTTCTTTCAGTACCAATCTTATGTATATAAACAATGTTACATCTATGTATATTACCAACACGTACTTGACTAAATAAATAAATAAATAAATAAATAAATAAATAAATAAATAAATAAATAAATAAATAAATAAATAAATAAATAAATAAATAAATAAATAAATAAATAAATAATTGGGCATGCTTCTTCAGGATGTTACTCCTGGTCTCTAACCTGAATACAAACTACAACCCATTTTCAATCAAATCAACTTACCATGCCACAGTGTATACATGCATAACAGTTGTGAAATCCATTTTTTTTACTGCCGGTTCTGTGGGCGTGGCTTGGTGGACATGGTGTGGCTTGGTGGGCTTGGCTTGGTTGGTGTGGCAGGGGTAGGATACTGCAAAATCTCCATTCCCACCCCACTCCAAGGGAAGGATACTGCAAAATCTCCATTCCCACCCCACTCCAAGGGAAGGATACTGCAAAATCTCCATTCCCACCCCACTCCAAGGGAAGGATACTGCAAAATCTCCATTCTCACCCCACCCTGGGGCCAGCCAGAGGTGGTATTTGCCGGTTCTCCGAACTATTTAAAATTTCTGCTACCGGTTCTCCGAACTACTCAAAATTTCCGCTACCGGTTCTCCAGAACCTGTCAGAACCTACTGGATTTCACCCCTGATGCATAAGGAGAATCTGTCCTCTTCAGGAAAGTAATTTTGTACCTTGGAACAGAGTAAGGCTCTAGAGAAATCAAAGCGTTTCTGTCTCATCATGAATTACACTAATTATTCTTGCTGTCCTCATGCAAAGTAAAGCATATTGTAGTCTGCTGTATGTTGCAAAACAAAATTACACCAGTTTTTAAAAATAATTTAAGTTATTGGGTGTCTATATTCAAACATAATTTTATAATAGGAAAGCTGGACATCAGACCATAGTTTGGAAATGTGGGTTCCCAAAACATTCTCTTTCATAATTGCGATATTTTATTTTAATTAGAACAATTCTTACCTTTAGGTCTTATCAGTTCAACCTGAAACATAGATGTGTAGGACTAAAATAATAAAAATGCCAAAAGAAATCAAAAGCAATTTAAATAATAAAGCCACAAAGGACAGATTACATTTCACTAGCAAAATTAATTCCAACTGGGTTCAAGCTGACTAATTCAAACTAATGTGAACATAGCACTTTTCTAAGGGTATAATTAGTAATGCATTTGACTATACCAGTGACCTATGCAACATTCTGCTTAGGAATTGAGTAAAATCTAAATAGAAGCCACCCTCCACTTACACCAACTGCCAAGGCAAAAATTTGGTAGGACCTACCTGGCAAAGGATAGAATGACAGATTAGTTTGAAAAGTTTGTTTGGTTGGAGCTGTTGTGAGAACCAGTAGTGGGTTCTAAAACCCTTTACTACTGGTTCATGCGCATGCTCATGTGCATGCGCGATGCTTCTGCATATGCACAAAAGTGTCCCAGGCAGGTGGGCGGAGCCTCCTGCCCGCCAGCACTACCGGTTCTTAGAACAAGGCTGAACGGGAAGTAACCCACTGCTGGTGAGAACCCATGTACACAAATGTAATTCTGTTTCTACATTTTTCTTGTAACATCATCTAGGATTATTCTATTCTATTTCTGTAGAGATCTGCACAGATTTATTAATATTAACAATGTAGGGTTTTTGAGAACTTTCAAAGGACTTCAAGATCTTCTTTCTACTGTGGGGAAACATTCAAAAGTTTATTTAATTTGTCTTACTATGCTAGAGAATGGAACACAGTGCCTTGGGTGTCTTTCAAAAATGCCTCCTTACTTTTTTTCTTCCTCCTGACTACAGCAAAGTACTGGTGGGTGTTTGTCCGGATGATAGGGTTTTCCCAGGGTTTAAGCTTGGCATTCCACATGAGTACTAATGGGACAATAGAGAGAACCAACGCCATAGTGGAAGGTGCTATGTCACCTACCAGCAAACCAATTGGGCAGAACTCCTGCTGTTCACGGAGGTGGCATACAACAACGCTGTCCACAGTAGTATGGGGTTTACCCCCTTCAGAGTGGTGCACAGAACAGACTTTGTTCCCATATCTGAATACCCTTGAGAAGCCCCTACCCCTGTCAGCCTGAAGGAATGGATAGACACCTTGCAGGGGGTGTGGGGAGCTGTGAAAATGGCCTTGCAGAAACCACAGAGACCCAGAAGGTACAGGCCGACAGAAAATGGGCTCTGCAGAAGCCGTTCCAGATGGGGGAGAGGGTGCATCTGTCAACAAAGTACTTAAAATTAAGAGTCCCCTGTCAGAAATGAGGTCTGAAGTTCCCAGGCCCGTTCCCCTTTGTGCGGGTAATCAACCCTGTAATGGTGGAGCTGCAGCTACCCCGATTGTTGGATAAAGTACACCCCATATTCCACAGAAGACTGCTGAAACCTGTAGGAGAGGCCTCCACTCAGTTACAACCATCACCATTACCCTGGCCCTATGAAGGTAGGGGGAGAGACCCATTACGAGATCAATTGGGTATTGGATTCCCGATTACATAGGGGTTGGCTGCAATACCTGCTCCATTGGAAGGGATATCAAATCACAGAAACCTCCTGGGTGGCAAGTCGAGATGTACAGAAAGTTGATGTACACATGTACTGATTAACATGTTTCATCTGGAACATCCCCACAAACTGGGATGGGATTCGGGAGGTCGGGTGTAATGATCTGTTGCCATATGTACTCACTGCTTTTGTTTACTGTCTTTCAGGTGCGGCCCTGGTAGAGGGGATCCGCCTGTCAAACCCTGAAACTCCGGGGTTTGCCATACCAGGGGAGGGAAGGAGCTCCTGCACTGGTGATGGGGGGGTGTAGATCCAGAGGCTGCAGCAGCATGCCAAAGAATGCCGCATATCAGTTGTTCGGCGGAGAGCAGCCCGTGGATCAGCTGTGCAACAGGGAGGTGGCGAGGCATGAGGAAAGCTGCCTGCCGGGCTTAGAAGCACCAGTTATGGGCCGACGATCAGCTATTCGACGCTGTAGCACCAACGGGCCGACAATCAGCTGTTCGGGGCCACGGATCGACTGGGCGGCATCCAATCGGCCATTCCGATGCACAACTGACAATGAGGCAAAGACTGCACTGGCGGAAGGGCGTGGCTCGCCTAGACAAACTGAGCTGGGAGGCGGATGCTCCCAGCACTGACTTTACATCCGTTTGCTTTTTGGAACTCATTGTGTGCCAGAATCCGGCTCATTAAATCTAGTAAGCCTCACAATGCGTGGTGTCTTAATTACTGGTTTAGGCCCAGAGCTCGGAACTCTTGAGACAACCACAGCCTGGATGCAGGCCTCAATGAAATTGAGTTTGACACCCCTGCTCTAAGCAATAAAACTGGGCCAATGTTTTTGAATGAGAAACGGTAGAGAATAGAATGAGTTGCATTTTGGAAGAAACTAACCCTGTTTTCTTTTCCTTTCTTTCTTTCTTTTTTTAGGTGAACATCTGTGTCCTTCTTTCAAGGGAATAACAGTGCAAGGCTTGGCCATTACAACTGCAGCAAAAGATCACCATTTATTTAAAAAAAATTGTTTAAGCATAGAAGGGAACGTAACCAAGCAGGTAGAAACAAGTTTAAAAATATTTCATATTTCCATGGTACAAGTTGACAACAATATTCAGCAGACTCTCTTTTAGTGCCAAAAAGAAGAAAGGAAAAATTGTGCTTATTTGAAAGAGGTAAGCATTATACAGATATCCTCCTAATTAATTTCTATTTAAACTTAGGAATAACAGAAATATTATTGCATTGTGTGATTTTTAAATATATACCTTATTCTATCATCCAGGGAACGGAAACTTTTGCATTTCTAATGAAAAGAAACATGACAATAGGAGTTGAAAATAATCTTCTGAAGTCCATCAGAAGCACATTTCTGTTTTGGAACATTAAAAGTGCTTAGAAGTAGCATCAAAAGACAGAGCAGGAAAAATAGATGATTTTATTTAGTTGCAGCAAATACTGCCCTGATATTTTGCTTTAAATTTTTTGATAAGCAATCTGATTTTTAAAAAACCAAATAAATTTACTGCATTATTCTCAGTCGACAAGCATAATATTGTAATCAACATATACATGACACAGTCTGAATGTCATAAATTTTATTATATTTTTTAAAAAGTAAAATAATTTTGGGAACCATATTTCCAAGTCTTGGACTTTTGGGTGAGGAAAATGGTGAACTAGATGTCTCCAAAAGAGTGTAGAAGATGATGCAGCAATTACTGATGGACCAACAGCAAGCTGCCTTCAACAGAACCTCTCTGGACAATGGGAGAAGAGAGAGATTGCCCACTTGTGCTCTAAATGGCTACTCCTCACAAGGAAACTATAGAACAGCAGTTGAAATGTGAGGACCAAGAATTAAGAAAACCATGGTGGAACTTTTAAGGACAGTGGGTTTGTCCACCTCGCTTTCTAATAACTTTTTAATTTATGATTATTTTTCAGTTTAAAAAGATCTTCCAAACAACAAATTTTGAAAGCTACCTGGTGAGTAAAATTTCATCTTAAAGTAGAAGAAAGGCTAACTAATAGTTTAAAGAATGCAAAACAAATGCCAAAAAAAAACCTAAATAAGAATTTAATGTAAGAAAGTTTTAAATGGATTATGGAACCAGACAAATTTAGAATACTGAGACTTTTGCTAAGGCTTTTGAAAAATTGAGTAAACCAAACAATAATTTGGTGGGAACACAACTTGTTTAAGTCTATTTGTGTTACGAAAAGGTCCCACCTCTACGCCGTCTAAGCTTTGGTTCTTTTAATTGCTTGTTGTTAGTTTTAATATTTTAATTTCAGTGTCTAATGTCTAATCAATCAATCAATCAATCAATCAATCAATCAATCAATCAATCAATCAATCTATCTATCTATCTATCTATCTATCTATCTATCTATCTATCTATCTATCTATCTATCTATCTATCTATCTATCTATCTATCTATCTATTTATATATGTTACTTAGTTGGGTAATGCAAGCAAACAACCCAAAACTCAACAATTCAACCCCTGTGGTGCAAATATTATTTTCTATTGGAAGTGTCTCTCTTCCAAAACTTTCCTGCTGTTCAGAAAATGTTGAACTGACCTTTTAACCAAATAATATTAGGTGGATCTCTAATTTGTATGAGTCACTGCAGAGAGCCTGTCCTTTTTTTAAAATGCAAAATAATATCCTTCCAAAGGGAGTGTCACGGTGTGATTATTGTCAGTTGTATGTATATGCAGGGAGCTGCATCCCTATCTATTATAATGGTACTTTCCTACCACGCGATATAATATTCTTGTACGCATGTGTGCATTCCTAAAATCTCCATTCCTTCCTTCTTGACTTGACTCTTGACTGAGAGAGTCGCATTTTATAGCAGAGATGTAAACAATCAGAATTTATTGTTTTTGTACCAAAATAAATATTTTAATTAGACTTTTAAACTTTGGCTTTATTTCTAAATGTTTGAATTCCGGGAGAAAGATTTATTTCACCTCTGTGAGATTAATTCTCACTTCGTCAGGGAGCTATCAAGATCCTCAAATCACAAGAGAGTCAGTCCTTCCCCATCAGAGTCCTTGGATTTAAATCCTTTGAAAGGCAGCCTCAGTTCAACAAGGAAATCCCAGAAATATGTTACTTAAGTATTATGCAGAACTAATGAGAAAAAAATGAATTCAGCTCAGAATAATTCTTTGCATCATGATCTGCCCTTCCCTTCACTCAGTCTATTGAATGGCAAAAGAAGAAAGGAGAAGAAATTTCACACCGTACATTTTTCATTCATCCAAAAAGTAATAAACACTCCTGAGCCAGACTTTTTCATATTATTCTTTTATACTCTGAGATAACCTTAACCAGGTTGTTGCTTTCTTCATGTTAACAGCCAGAAAGAAATTAAAAAAATAAATCACGTAGTCCATCCTTTCATTTTGCCAAAATTAGATCTATCACCTATGGCATGTGATGTTCAGCAATTAATATAGAAGTTTCTTTCTGATTGGTGCTTAAATTGTAGTGTAGTCGCTTATTTCCCCTTGGATTCCACATAATTAGTAAGATAGTACTAGGAATAGAATAAGTGAAAGAGAAGAGTGACAATCAAAATAGATCCCAGGACACAAGAGTTTTTATGGACATCTTCTGAACCCCTTAGGTCTCTTTTTCCCCTTTCTATTTATGCTAATTCTTTATCATTTAATTCTTTAACTCATATGTCACCCAAATATGAAATTTCATCTCTTGAAAAAGAATGATAGAAGTTGGTTGACACTTGCTTTGATTAATAACTGCCAGTATTTTAGAGTGCCGGTTCTAATAGCATTACCCAGAGGTAATCACAGGAATGAGAATCTATGCTATCTTATTTTACTCAAGCTGTCAATATGGGAATCCCCAGTGATTACTGCCCTTTGACTCACATAAAGGGAAGACAGTACTACTGATCCATGAGAACAATCAGATTCCTTTATTAAGACCAACCATATTGCCAGGGAAATACCGTATTTTTCGGAGTATAAGATGCACCGGAATATAAGACGCACCTGGATTTTAGAGGAGGAAAACAAGGAAAAAAGTATTCTGAACCAAATGGTGTAGTAATATATTATTTAATAAAATATCAGTGTAGCAGAATACTTTTTACAACCACGTATACTTTTTACAACCATGTACACTTTTTACAAACTTCAAACTTGACAGCTTTAAGACTTGTGGGCTTCAACTCCCAGAATTCCTTCTCCAGTCATGCTAGCTCAGGAATGGGAGTTGAAGTCCACAAGTCTTAAACTTGCCAAGTTTGAAGACCCTTGCACCCCTAACCCCTAACCAAGGGGTCTTCAAACTTGACAGCTTTAAGATTAGTGGACTTCAACTCCCAGAATTCCTCCTCCAGTCATGCTAGATGGGGTAATTAGAAGGCAAAAACGCCCCAATTTTTGCAAAAAATGGCCCTTTTTTGCTCTTTTTTTTTTTTTTTTTTGCAAAAACAGGGCATGCAGAGGGTTTGGGAAGTCTGCAGAGCATTCCTAGGGGGTGGGGGAAGGCAAAAATGCCCCCATTTTTCGCTATTTTTTTTTGCAAGAACAGGGCATGCAGAGGGTTTGGGAAGCCTGCAGAGCACTCCTAGGGGGTGGGGGAAGGAAAAACGCCCCCATTTTTGCAAAAAATGGCCCATTTTTCACTGTTTTTTTGCAAAAACGGCATGCAGAGGGTTTGGGAAGCCTGCAGAGCACTCCCAAGGGGTGGGGGAGGCAAAACACCCCTGCTTTTGCAAAAATCGGCCAGTTTTTTGCAAAAATGGGATGCCGGGGCGGGGCTTCAGGAGTCCAAAAATGGCTGTATTCAGTGTATAAGACGCACTGACATTTCCACCCTCTTTTGGGGGGCAAAAAGGTGCATCTTATACTCTGAAAAATGCGGTATATACAGGCTTTATTGTTTTCAATTAGCCAGAAAAAGAAGTAAGAATAAGGGGGGGGGGGAGAAAGAATAAGTTGAAAAGTCCCCCCACAAAAATGACCTAGATTTCTTGTTATAAATTTTGCACTTTATATTAGGCTTTAAAAAGTCCAAGACTGCAGACTGAATAAATTATCCACTTAAAATTATGGCTTAATTTTGTTGAGATTAAAGTAACAACAAGTGGAATCTAAAATACACAAGTCGTTGATAATCCAGATCTCTTCATACAAACCTGAAATATTTAATTTATATACGGTAGCTGCCCATCTTATATCAAAATCTGGATGACTCCCAATCAACAATTATAACAATATCAATAATAAAACTATATATTAAATCTATTAAAACCATAAACATTAAAAACCTGGCACCAAAAGTTTAAATTCCATCATACAATCCGTTATTAAATCCCTTCACCCACCTCACCCTATTTGATCACTTGGGAGAAAAGTTATGTCTTCAGTGCTTTTTGGAAGGTTAGGAAGAAAGAGGTTTGCTGAACTTCAGAGGGAAGGATCTTCCATAGGGAAGGGGCTGCTATGGAAAATAGCATCTAAACTTATAAACCCCCCCACAGCTCTTTACAGCACTTTCTGAGCTGTTTCCGATGTAAGCATTATTTGCATAGCGTCCCCAACAATCTGGGTCCTCATTTTAACGACCTCAGAAGAATAGAAGGATGAGTCAACTTGAACCCCATCAAGATTGAACTCCAGGCTGTGGGCAGAGTTTGACCGCAATACTGCATTTTAACCACTGCACCACCAGGGTTCCGAACACCTGCCAAATAATAATTGTAATGCCATTGTTATTTCCTTTGCTCTTCTCAAAAGTCACATTTTAGTAAGCCAGTGTAAGAAGAATGGATAGAAAAGACACTATTGAAACACTGGGTGAAGAGAAAGGTCCTTTTGCATTTAAAATGCAGGCCTAATTTATATGTCTTATTAGTCAGATCACACAAAAGTTTCCTGTGAGCGAATGGCACTGTGTGAAGGAATGACACTGGCATTGAAACAATGCTGTTGTCTTTTCAATCTCAGTAAGATAGTAATGTAGGAAAGGCATCCCTTTTAGGAATGGCTGCATAGAACCTCTCCAGCAGGTTGATATGCAAGATTCCTGGAGGGGATGAATCTCTTTGGCAGGCTATTTACATCAGTGTCTCAGAGCCCATCACATCACTCAAAACTCCCCTTTAGCTAACCATAACAAGAGATTCTATAGAGATTCTCAGTCATCCAGGTCATGGTTGTCCCAAAGATGCTTTTTCTGGAGGCAACTGGACTTTCTTTTTTTAAAAAAAAATCTCCACAAACCTTTAGCTATACAATTTGGGGATGAACACACTTTGAATGGTGTGGGAGTAGGAATGGATTTCCAGAGGGGAAAATTGCAGACTACAGGAACCAGGAGCACTACTCAGGTGACCCTGAGGACACAGATAAACCTCTTAAGTGCTTCAATGACCCTCTAAAAGGATGCAAATGACCAGCTGTCTGCAAGGAATATAAATCCTTCCATTCCCCGCTATCCTGTCAGAGCTGAAGAAGCTTCTTGGATGTGAAGCGAAACGTCTTCAAAAGAAAAAACAAGAAAGTCCAGTTGCCTCCTGAAAAAGCACCTTTGGGATAACCATAACAAGGTATGCAAGAGATGTTGCCACTTACCATAGTCTGATTAACTCAGAAGCACCTGAAAAGTTCCAATTGGGTTCCATGAATTGAGTCACTTTGGCTGTACAGTCTGACCATCCATTGTCACAGGATGATTCAAAGGAACGTTTCTTTAATCTATATATATAAAAGTCAAATACCACTCACGCATCATCACGAAATCTCCAGAACCATAAAGCCTACAAACTTGAAACTTTGCATGTATGTTCCTCTTGGCTTCTAGGTGCTTGCTAAGAAAGGATTTTTTGAAATGACCATCACATCATTAGTATTTCTTATACAATATTATATTAACACGCTCTGATGCTAAGGAGTTAGACGTTCTACTCCCCCTCCCCACCTGAAAAGAACTCTGTTCCAACTGCCAGTGGGCGTGGCTAGCACGTGACTCATCTGGCCTATGGGCTGGGAGTTTAGACATTCTACTCCATGCTAAGGATTTCGGTTTCGTAGCGAAGCACAGGTATCCAGCTACTAGTTGAAACATACTGCTAAAAAAATCTCTTTTTCTACCCAGACAGAAGTCTGAAAGGATTGCAGAGCTAAGTCAGCCTCCCAAAGAAGTTCCTAAATGGCAGCTTTAAATGTTGGTTTGCCATCTTTAGCTCCAGAATGTGATTGCAGTTTTGATCGGAATATCTTGTTCCAAAGATGCGTGGAAATAATGGTAACTTCTTTTGAATTCTTTAAGTGATGAAATCTGCCTTTGATTTCTCCAAAGGAAGTTGTTTTCTAGTTTGTGACTTTTTCCTTCACATGCAGCCAGCTTGACCAAACAATAATTGGAAAAGAAAAGGTATTGTGACGATCTCCAAGAAGCCTGAGGATTCAGCACATGTTATACTAGTCCGAGGATAAGTTTAAAAAGCACAGGAAAAATTGCACTCACTTCCCCAGCCTTCCTTCAAAAAATAATGGGCATTGCAAGGCCACAGCTACTTTAATGAATCTGTTGCTTGCTGAAAAGAGCAGCCCTCTGGGAAGTGTCCCTGAATCAGCAATCTTCTTCAGATGAAGGACCTGTCAAAGACCATATTACAAAGGATAAATGAACAAGCGTAAGGGGACTGCAACAACAACACTTTATTTCACTTAATTGCTTTTTAAATATAATTAAAATAAAATCACATTGTTTAAATACAATGAATATGGTTGTCCCCATATATTTAATAATTTCTTCCACCTGTTATATTAAAATTTCCATTTGGCTGCAATTTTTGGATTGCAACCAAAACCTTTTTTCCGTTGCCTGGGATTCTGGAGCTGCGTGGTTGTGATCTATCACAGTATCTTAACCTGCTCCAATTTTACATATTTACTCAGATGTAAATCCAAGTGATATTGATAGCACATTTTCACAGGTAAATGCACAGAAATAGCTGTCTCATATATTTCTGATATTGTTAGTAATAATTGAGTTACATACTTTTATACGAGAATTAAATCTTTTTATAGTTAAATGATGGAACTTGAATATTATATATTACAGTTATGTTGTGTATCACATTTCCAGAACCCAAATACATTTTATCCATATATATTCAAACCAGAGGTGGCATTCTGCCGGTTCTGTCCGGTTTGGCCAAACCGGTAGCGGAAATCATGGGAGGCCCCGCCTGTCCGCCCTGGCTCTTTTCCGTCCTTTTTAGCTATGTTTTTAAGCTAGGGGGCATGCGCGGAACAATCTGCGCATGCGTGAAGGTGCGCTCACATTTGCAAACCAGTATGGAAGGTAAGTGAATATCACCCCTGGTTCAAACAATACTGAAAAGTAATGATATTCATCCCATCTTTATAATGCATTCTTTTAATAATTTCCTCTAATTAAATAAATATTGCAGGATCCAAACTGCGTCGGTCACCGTGACCAGAGGTTTTGTCTTCTGAACTTTTGGACTCATGCTGGAGCCCATCTTCAGGGAACTTCTCTCCTGAAAGCTCGGAAGACAAAACCACTGTCTTCTGGTGACTCACCCAGATTGGATCCAGCAACATTATCCTGGGACACGTAGCAATAGCAATAGCACTTAGACTTATATTTATTTATTTATTTGTGAGATTTATATACCGCCTCACAGTGCAAGTACTCTCTAAGCGGTTTACACCAGTAAGCAATGTATATTTATATTGTCCCCAACAATCTGGGTCCTCATTTTACCTACCACGGAAGGATGGAAGGCTGAGTCAACCTTGAGCCGGTGAGATTTGAACCGCTGACCTGCGGATCACAGTCAGCTAAAGTGGCCTGTAGTACTGCCTCTAACCGCTGCACCACCTCGGCTCATATACCGCTTCATAGTGCTTTACAGCCCTCTCTAAGCGGTTTACAGAGTTCAGCATATTTCCCCCAACAATCTGGGTCCTCATTTTACCGACCTCAGAAGGATGGAAGGCTGAGTCAACCTTGAGCCTGGTGAGATTTGAACAGCTGAACTGCTGAATTGCAGTGCTGCATTTTAACCACTGTGCCACCTCGGCTCTTATATTTACCTTCATTTGTAAATAAATATCCTTGAATTATTCACTACTGCCCCATGAAGGAAAGGGAGAGGAGAGGGGAGGAGAGAGGGGAGGGGAGAGGGGAGGGGAGAGGAGAGGGGAGGAGAGGGCAAGGGTTGGGAGGGGAGGGCAGTGAATCTCCAAATATAAAAAGAAACCTGTTTCATTGATGAACATAATTTGTCTTACTTTATAGCCACTCTGACATCATCTCATTCCAAATCATCTCATTCATTTTAATCTGTAGAACCACAGATCAAAGAACATTCTTCTTCTTCTTCTCAGCATTTGAAATAGTACATAATCAAATACTAAGGCAGTACATAAGTTGCCAATCACCCACCACCCAAGCTTCAGCATCTGTTCAGTTCCATTACTTATCAAAAGTCTCTAGATTGAGTAATTAAAGCTGCAACTACAGTCTCAAAATATCTCAAACAATCTCCAGTCATTATAAAGAAATTAAAAGTAAAAGAAACTTGCATAAGCAATAGGAAAGAGATGGTATCCGATCTTTTAAAAAAAGGGAGGGGAAGGCAGAATGCAAAATGAAAGTTTTTTCAGTCCTATTTAATGTCTCTCTCTCTCTCTCTCCCTCCCTCTCTGAAAGTTGGTATGATATGACCAGCCATGGATTCATTCATGTTTTGTTATTTTAGAATTTTCTTAAAATAAGAGCTCTATCATTTGCTTATTGGTGTCACAACAAATGTTTGGCAAATTGCACGCTCATACTATGCATATAGGATAATAAATACTTCTCATTCTCTAATAGGACTTCTGCCAAAAACTAATGTTTGCCTGAGGACAATTTTTGGAACTTAAGTTCCATAAAAATTCTTTGCTGAATATTCCTTTGCTGTAGTCACTTTATTGTATAGATTTCTTTATCACTTGTTGGTGAGAAATTAGAGCTAGTGGACAAAGCTATTAACAGTTACGCACCACACCAGCATATAAGAGTTTTCATTCCATGTGCTTTATGACTGCCAGTGTGGAAATAATAATAGCAGCAGTTCTGTGTCCTGGAGTTTTAAACACAATGTATAGTGGTCTAAAGAGAGGTTTGATGTAGTTAGAGACCAGTCATAGCAGGATGCCAAGATGTCTGACTGCCTTCGCAGTGTTTATTGCTTTTATACAGTTTTCCAAGCAGCAAAAGGTAAAAAAGAGCAACAGCATTTTATTGGTGAATTCTCCTCGCCAATCCTTAAGAACATCCTGTTGATGCAAACTAGATGAGATCATGTACCAGCCAGGGGTAGTGTCCTACATCATCCTGGTGATGTGAACTGGGTGAGATCATGTAGATATTCGAGGTATGCAGACATTTGAGGTAGGCAGTTTGCTGCACATGACCTCTACATGACCTCTATCTCTACAGAGGTTGTCAAAGCTATCACTTTGAAAAAAATAAAACAGCACTCTTGAGAACATGAACATTGTTTTAAGAATGTTTATTCAGTGAAAATCAAGCTTTGAACTGATTGTAAACTTTGGTTAAGAACCTGAATAGACAAATCTACGGAGAATTGATTTGGCATTGGCCATTAGGCACATAATACGGTATGTATTCAGCTGACAGTCTGTGTCCAGTTATCAGAGGGTCTCTATTGAGCCAGGGCTAGGTTGAAAAATCCTATCCAAAAATCCTGCCCAATCCTCTGGTAAAATTATCTGTCCCTTTCCTGTTCCATAGCAGGGAATGAGAGGGGGCAGGAGGGAATGTTATAAAGACGAGAAGAAGTCAGAGAAGAAGAAGGTGTCCTCATTCCCATTTTGCTCTGCCTCTATCCATTTAAGATCATTGGCCATTCTTCGGTTCTTGGACATCGGCCTCTGACCTCTATGAAAACAATGGTGATCGAAGCCTCTCAGAGTGCTCAAAGCTGCTTTTGAATTCCTACACATAGCACAGAGATATACACACAAACATCACACACATCTTACTCCACCATCATCCCAGTGGTGGGTTGCTACCGGTTTGATCCGGTACAGCGAACCGGTAGCAGCGGTGGTGGGAGGCTCCGCCCACCCACCTGGACGTCATCAAAAAACACTCTGCACATGCGTAGAAGCTTCTGCGCATGCGCAGAAGTGTTGCGTATGCGGGCGCTCTTGTTCCCGAACCGGTAGCAAAGGTAAGTAGAACCCACTACTGCATCATCCCAATAATCCTGCTCGCTATAGCTTCTAGTTGAAATAAGAAGTGGAAAAAAACCTTCAATCCATTCCACCAAGCAACAGGCTGATCAATTGGACGATGAGGGATAATCTAGCTCTCTGAGTAGAAAGAGTTGCCCACATCTTTGCAAGAGAGCTGATCTAGGCCAACAGCAGACCAAGATAGAACTCTCCCTGCAGAACTGCAGGTTCAATCTGCAGTTCCTCCAGATTAGGCCACAGCCCTAAAGAAAGCGCTATAAAATGGGATGATCGATGATCTGACTTAAATAAGGCTAGTTGCAATAATTAAGCAAGGCAATGCTTTATGTTTGCCAAAAAACATAGGATAGTAATAATGGTAAGAAAAATTGGAACAAAATAGAGAAATTTAAATTACCAAGTCCAAGAAAAATTATTTAGAAAAGAAGATACATCAGTAAATCTGTAATTGTGAATCCTGACACCTCACTGAGCTAAAACTGATACATGAATTAATTATCGAAAGGTTTCTGGGACCTCATCCAAGTCATTGCACACAGCACCTCTGCTTGACTCACAACTCTCATTTTACAGCATCGTACAACCTTAGTCACTTGTTGAGTAGTTGGCTACCTGTATACTCAGTCTGAGTTTGAGAATACAGAGTCACCTTTGTTGAAGAGATACAGCTATGATGAAGAGACACAGCTATGCATCAAGGATGTAGCTAAACTCCAAACCAGATACCTTCTCTTCGAGGCTCTGCCACAGACTTACTGATGAACCTTGATCTAGCCCCAAACTTTCAATCTCATTATCCAGGCCCCATCTGCCACTCCCTTATGAGGCTATTTATAAGTGAATGAGCATGCCCAAGCAACTATAGTTATGGAAATAATGTGCTTTTTCAAGAGACACCATTCTGTTCTCCTCAGTCTAAATTCCTTCCCCACTCAACGGAATTCTACAACCTGACAACAATTCTATGTTCATTCCACTTTGAACAGCGTGAAGTTTTGCATTTTCAGACTGTGTTCTCCCAAATATTTTTATCTATTGCCACAAATGTGTGGTTTTATAACAGTCCTAGAGACACTATTTTTGCCTAGCTATTATTTTGTCATTCCAATCATGATTTCACTGTTTGTACACAGAATTATTATTTCTATCAGTCTGTATCTGCGCGATATGAGAAAATACTAAGGACAAAGATTATTGGAAATGAAAAGTCTATATATACACCAACGATTTAAAAAAAAATTGAGAAATATATGAAGTGTCACAGTACTTGCCTTAAAACCCCAGGAAGCAGGGTGTTGTTTTTCTTTCAATCAAATTCAGTGCTTAAACCACGGAGTAAGTCCATTTTCCTTTTATATTCTCCCAATATTATTTTGATATAATAAGTTGTACAGTGTGCAGTTATTACACCTTGCCACCCAATTTTTTAAAAATTTAATCATTGGTTTATGGTTCTGAAATTCTGAACTGTAGGAAGTTAGCACCTACCCCCCTCCTAGAGGAATGAAATATTTTAGGAAATATTAAAAAGGCAGGATATTATATTTCCCTGGATGAGAAAATGGAGAAACATGTTTTTAGGCAGGAAACAGACTCACTCTTAGTAGCCCCCCCCCATCTTTGTCAATGGACCATCAAGGCCTGAGCCCAGCTCAGTCATTCCCCCACCTTTGTCAATGGACAGTCTATTCTACATAACAAAGATCTTCAGGAAGAACCATAATAGGAATCCCAAAGCCCTCTAGCCATCTCACCACATGGCACTGACAAAGGTTACACAGTTAGCTAAGATCCCGCCCCTGGGAGTCTGACAGCCAATGGGATACATTTTTCTTATACAGGAACAGGAAACTTAAGGTGGGACCCAACAGAGGGTATAAAAAACTCAGGGACTCTCAGCAACTCCCTTCTTTTCTTCTTCAACATCTTTGAGGCATGTGATCCCCCTTTTCCCCAGGATCTCAAACCATGTGTCCACCATGAAATGCTGTCCACCATTAAACCATCTTTCCAAACAGCCTCCATGCTTCCAGTGTCTTTTTCCCCACTTGGAACTGAACCCAGAAGGACATTTCTTCCAATAGAACCATACGGATTTGGAAAAAAAATATGCCACTTTCAAAAGTGTAAAGATTTTTTTAAAGAATCAAACAGCCTTAAAAGCTGAATAACACTGAAAAACATTAGCCCAGAGAATGAAGAAATGAAGACAGAAACATATTAGCATACTTTAAAAAAACCAATCCATGTAAGATAAATACACTTAATTTGAAACTAAGCTGTGGTTACAGTGTCTTGTAACCGTGTGTATGAAATGTCTCTTTAAAAAAAACCTGTTTGACATTGAGAATCAGTGTTTACATTTTAATTTCCGGTATGTCAATCTATATAGCTATGTTACCCCTTTACAAATGCTATCATAACAATGAAAGTGGTGACTGACAAAACTAATAAATTAAAAAGAAATATACACCTGGGTATAATTAAATTAAACATGGGGAGACTTTTAGAGATTAATGGCTGCAATCAAAGCATGTGCTTTAATCACCCAAACTGTCATGGTAATTTATGGATATTGCTCTTTAACCATGTCTTTATGTACCTTTAACTTTTAAGGGACGCAGGTGAAGAGAACAGTGTTAACTGTGCTGGTGGCAACACCTTTGTGCCTTCTGATTAATATCTCCTTGTTCTCCTTGAGCAATGCTTCATTAGTATGCAAATATTCTCTTGAGCTCTTTCTACCTTAAGATATGTAAGATTCGGCTACATAGGTTAAGGGTATGCAAATCAGCCATGATCAAAATCAGATTTTAGATCTGAGATTCAGATGTGGCAAGATTCTTCAGATTGGGAGTTGGCGCGACTCCGTTTGAATCAATGTGAAATGTAAGACTTGATTTCATAAAAGTCTTAACCATGCAGGATGTTGCAATATTTGCTGCTGCCCCACTGGTTGAAAGAACAGACTGAAAATGTCAGGGATTGTGAGTCCTCTAGTGGACTTTAACCCTGTAATGTTTAGCAAGATTGTTTTATAGGTTTTTCCATATTGAGGATTTTTTTTCCAAAAAAATATCCCATCTACACTCCTTTAAAGCAGGGGTGAAATTCAGCAGGTTCTGACAGGTTCTGGAGAACCGGTAGCAGAAATTTTGAGTAGTTCGGAGAACCAGCAAATACCATTTCTGGCTGGCCCCAGAATGGGGTGGGAATGGAGATTTTGCAGTATCCTTCCCCTGCCATGCCCACCAAGCTACGCCCACAGAACCAGAAGGGAAAAATTTTGAATTTCACCCCTGCTTTAAAGCCTGAGGTTGTATAACTGGTTAGCATGCCAAAAGGTCATTCCTTAATAATTTGCACCATCAACTAAGAATGATTATATTCCACCTCCCATAAAATTGAGGAAGAGCAATCTGCCAATCCATCTTCTTTTTTGCAATAGTTTTATTAGAGCTTATAAATGCAAAGATAAAAGACTAACACAAACTAAGAAAAATATAAAAAGAAAATAAAAAGAGAAGTTAGGTTGTTGGTTTGAGTGCCGAGCTTGGCAATTTGGTTGCAAATGTTTCATCACCTTTCAAGGAGATATCGTCAGTGCGTTTTGAATTGTCAATTCAAATTGTCAATTGACAATTCAAAGCACACTGATGATGTCTCCTCGAATGGTGACGAAATGTTTGCAAGCAAATTGCCAAGCTCGGAGCTCAAACCAACAGCCTAACACCAACCTGAGCTACTAATATTCAAACACATTTCGAAAGAGAAGTGCAAAGAGAAAAACGAGAATAAGAAATAAGAAAGATATATAAAACATGGTTTGCCCATTCCATCTGGTTGCTTGTGTTGCTGTGGCCACGAGGCGAGGCGGGGTGGTAGAGCTGCCCCACATGTCTCACACTGGCTTACCTCAGGGCCCCCACAGCCAGGCCACCCCTGCCCCAACACCAGCATTGCAGCGGCAGCCAAGTGCAGCAGGAGCCCACGTGGCTGCCAACTGACTTCTTCTGCTTGCTCACTGCTGCAACAGAGCAGGAGGCCAAGCAGTGTGTTGGTGCCATGGCCGCGAGGTGAGGCAGGTGTCAGGGTGTGGATCCTGGCTGCGGGGGCCCTGAGGTAAGCCAATGCGGGGTGCATGGGGCAGCTCTACCCCAACCTCACCTCATGGACATGGCACCGGTGCGTTGTTTGGCCTCCTGCTCCATTGTGGCTGCGAACAAGCAGAAGTGGCTATGCTGGATGAGGCTGCTGGAGCCGCCACCGCAAGGCAAGGCAGGTGTCGCAGCGTGGATGGCCTGGCTGCGGGGGCCCTGAGGTAAGCCAGTGCGGGGCACTTGGGGCAGCTCCACCACACCCTGCCTCGCGGCAGTGGCACTGGCATGCTGCAGGGCCTCTTGCCCTGCCACGAGCAAGCAGAAGAAGTGGGCCTCCCGTAAATGGGGGGGGGAATAACACAGCCCCTGAAAATAAGCCCTAGTGCTTATTTTTGCGCCCAAAAGAAAATAAGATCTGGTCTTATTTTTGGGGAAACACGGTTGGATAGATGATAGATAGACTTGCTGCACGATATCACTTGATGGCATTGATCATTTAATCTCTTATCTGGATTTTTTTTCTTTAGCTGCATTCACTGGTTGACTTGGCTTACTGATTGATTGATCTCATGGAAAAAATAACTGAATTCATTCCTTATACAGCTACACAACCTCGATCATTCGGGTCCACCAAATTCAATCATGCTTTATAAATGCACACACAATTATCCTCAAATCCCCCAACTTTCTTGTCTGAAATTTAGCTGTGACTTCCCCATCTCAGAGTCTACTAACACGTAACATTTTACCACTTGTTAAACTATTTTTACATGCATTTAAAATAATATTGATAATAAATCAGATGTTAAGTAAGTTAAATACTCTTGCACAAATTTCAGTTACTGTACACATTTGTAATTGTTCCACAAATTTTTGTTTGCCTCAAATTTCACCTCATCTGTTGAAGGTACCTTATTTGGAGGTATTGTTGGCAAGACTCTTCATGCTTTGTTCAAGGACGAATTGGAAGTGCTATTATCACCTTGAAAGTCCAATATGGTCTCTAAGGCCTGGGACCAAATAGGAGAGAGAGAGGGGGGAAGGGAGGGAAGGAGGGAGAGGGACAGAGAGAGAGAGGGAGGGGGAGAGAGAGGGAGGGAGGGAAGGAGAGGGGGAGGGAGGGAGAGAGGGAGGGAGAGCGAGGAAGGGAAGGAGAGGGGGGAGGGAGGGAGAGAGAGAGATGGAGGGAGGGAGGGAGGAAGGGAGAGAGAGAGAGGGAGAAGGAGGGAGAGAGAGGGATAAGAGGGAGGGAGGGAGTGGGAGGGAGGGAGAGAGAGGGGGGAGGGAGAGAGGGAGGGAGGGAGGGAAGGAGAGGGGGAGGGAGGGAGAGAGAGAGGGAGGGAGGGAGAGAGAGAGGGAGGGAGAGAGAGAGAGGGAGAGAGGGAGAGGGAGGAAGGGGGAGAGAGAGAGGGAGGGGGAGAGAGAGAGGGAGGGAGGGAGGGAGGGAGGGAGAGAGAGAGAGAGAGAGAGAGAGAGAGAGAGAGAGAGAGAGAGAGAGAGAGAGAGAGAGAGAGAGAGAGGCAGATGTAAGGGTCTCCTGCTTGGGCAGGGGGTTGGACTAGATGACTTGCAAGGTACCTTCCAACTCTGTTAATCTGTATCTTCTGAGCAGTCTTTTTGTCTTTAAGCTAATGTCTTTAAGCTAATTTCCTGAAAAATGTATCTGAATATTTCTCAACCCTCAATATACTATTTTGACTTCAGAAGTAGAGATATCTTGCAAACTATATGCATAGCAAAGTTTATCAAGTTCATGGTCTAGAAAGTTAAGCAGGGTCTGGATGATCATCTGCACCTCTATAACTGTCTGGTTTGGTTCTGCAACCCAACAAGACAAATACAGACTTCAGAGGATAATTAGAACTGCAGAAAAAGCAATTACTACCAACCTGCCTTCCATTGAGGACATGTATACTGCATGAGTCAAAAAGAGGGCTGTGAAAATATTTACAGATCCCTCACATCCTGGACACAAACTGCTTCAACTCCTACGCTCAAAACGATGCTATAGAGCAGTGGTCCCCAACCTTTTTATTGCCGTGGACCGGTCAACGTTTGATAATTTTTCCGCGGCCCATTGGGGTGGGGGTTTGCAGCGTCGCGTTGATTATTAAATCAAAACAATCTCAAATATAAACAATTTTAATTTAATTGTATTTAAACATGGCATCAAAATAAAATACAGTTACAACAAAATTAATATAACTTAATTTAACATTTTAACTCTCTGGGCGGCCCGGTACCATTTGTTCTGCGGACCGGTACCGGGCCCCGGACCGGGGGTTGGGGACCACTGCTATAGAGTGCTGCACACCAGAATAACTAGACACAAGAACAGTTTTTCCCCGAACGCCATCACTCTGCTAAACAAATAATTCCCTCAACACTGTCAAACTATTTACTAAGTCTGCACTACTATTAATCTTCTCATAGTTCCCATCACCCATCTCCTTCCAGTAATGACTGTATGACTGTAACTTTGTTGCTTGTATCCTTACGATTTATATTGACTGTTCCTAATATGATTTGATTGCTTATTTGTACCCAGATTATCATTAAGTGTTGTACCTTATGATTCTTGACGAACGTATCTTTTCTTTTATGTACACTAAGAGCATATGCACCAGTGGTGGGTTCCTACCGGTGTGGTCCTCTCTACCGCACCGGTAGGGACTGGCTGGTGACATCACAGTCAGTTGCCGGTCCCTGGGAGCCGCCATCTTTTTAAAAAAATCTTCTCACCACGCGGTGAGGAAGGGATGGAGCAAACCAGCAGGAGGTAAGTTGGAACTCACCCCTGATATGCACCAAGACAAATTCCTTGTGTGTCCAATCACACTTGGCCAATAAAATATTCTATTCTATCTATTCTATTCTATTAGGAAGCTAGAGGCTAAAACTTATGAAGGATGGTTGCAGGAATTGGGTATGTCTAGTCTAGTGAAAAGAAGGACTAGGGTTGACAAGATAGCAGGGTTCCAATGTTTGAGAGGCTGCCACAAAGATGAGGGGGTCAACCTATTTTCCAAAGCAGAAGATGTGGGTTCTCCATCACTGAAGACTTTTAAGAAGAGTCTGGAGAGCCACTTGTCTGAAATGGTATAGAGCCTCCTGCCTGAGCAGGGGGTTGGACTAGACCTCCAAAGTCCCTTCAAACTCTGTTATTCTTTTTTTCCAAAATATTTTCATTAGTTTTTCACATTTTACATATCACAATAATTCTTTAAGCAGATCTACAGCCTTTTGTATACATTGTTTTTGTATTTATACAGTTTATACATTATCTTATTATATTTTCTAGTTCTACATCTTCATCCCACACTTTCTTTTCAACTTTCTATCATCAATCCAATCATGCCACTTTTCCCATATTCCATAATAATCTGAATCTTTTTTAAGTTCTATTGTTAATTTGTCCATCTCCGCGCATTCATATATTTTTTAAATTATCAGACTCTCAGTGGGTGTATTTTAGTTTCTCCAACATTGTGCATGTGCAATCCTAGCAGCGGTTGTAATCTGTAAAATGAAATACTTAATATTTTTGTCATATTGTCTTTTAAATATTCCTAATAAAAAGAGTTCTGGAGTGAATTCTACTGTTAACCCTACTATTTCTTGTAACCAATTATGTATCCTCTTCGAGTATTTCTTCGCTTCTGGGCACAGCCACCATGTGTGAAAGAAAGTACCTTGCTCTTGTTTACATTTCCAACAGGTCGAATTTAAATTGGGGTATATCTTCGCTAGTCTTGAGGGGGCCAGATGCCAGCGATAAAATATTTTGTAATGGGTTTCTTTATAAGAATTCAATTTTTTCATTTTATAATTTCTATTCCAAATTTGTTCCCAGTCAGCCAAATGTATGTTATGTCCCACGTTTTTCGCCCATGCTATCATTGTCCCTTTTACTATATCTTCGGCGCTGTCGAATTGTAATAGATAGTTATATATTTTCGTAATCATCTTTTCTTCTGGGCCTGTCAAAAGTTTATCTGTTATTCTATGACTCAACCAGGTCAGTTCTAGGAAGCCCCGTCGTAAAAGTAAAACTGGGGATTTGAGAAAAATCCAGGAGTAAGAAATATGAGAAACATCCAGGTAAGGTTAAAGCAGTCAAACTCAACTCTAAAATGACTTTACATTTTCATCTTACAAAATCACTTAGCTCATGTGTTTCTAGAATTAATATAATGCAATCCTCTGAAAAATATGCATGTATCAAATAAAGCTATTGTGTTCACTGAGCCCTTTGATGACAAGCTTGTCCAGTTTCTCAAATGTAGACCTAAACATAGGGGGGAAAAACATTAAAAGTAATTGGCTGATTTTGATTCAGTGAAATTGATCATTCCATGCATTGTGCCATAGGAAGTATGCAGCTTAATAAACTAAAAGCAAAACCACCGACATATTTGGATTGCGATTGCTGACCAATGATATATATGAAAATCTATACTATGTCATGATTATTTATTGATCATGCTTCACTTCCATCACTGAGTTTCTGTTGTCATCCTTTGTGTCCAATCCCACTCGCTTAGAACTTCATAGTCTTCATACAATTCTCCAACTTTGTATTGTATGGATATCAAGGGACTGTAGCAGTTAGTCAGAAAATGTTAGGGACAGGATTAATATGGAGCCACTTTTAGAGAAGTAATAGTATAGAAAAATTCATGATTCCTATGTGTGTGTTTTCACAGAATTATTGCTTTGCATATTGTCAAGTGTACAGTTGTTCTAGAAGTCTCTTTCTCTGTCTCTGTCTCTGTCTCTATCTCTATCTTTGTCTTTGTCTTTGCCTCTCTCTCTCTCTCTCTCTCTCTCTCTCTCTCTCTCTCTCTCTCTCTCTCTCTCTCTCTCTCTCTCTCTCTCTCTCTCTCTCTTTCCTCCCTCCCTCCCTCCCTCCCTTTCTTCCCTACCTTTTCAGAGGCTAATATTCTACTTTTTCAATTATATGTTACAGTTTTTCAGAATTACTCAGCTGTGTATTATATTGGGTACAATGGGACACTCCATATTGCAGACATTTTCCTGGTTCAACAGCTAATCCCATAGTTGAATTATAACAACTCTTTGATGGTGAACTTCAGAGGAAAGTGAATTTGATGCTCTTCATTAAACCCTTTATTGCTGGACTGAGAAAAGTAAAATAAATTAGCTCTATTCAAATGAGAACCATATACATTAAATAGAAGCAGTTCCCATGGCTAAACTAGTAAAACAAATTACTAATTTATTTGTTCAGATAAAGATTGATGTTGGTGGCTACCGCCAGATATTTCATAAAAATCCAAGTAACCAAGTATGTGCCAGTGATGCAACATGAGGTTATTGTTGTTGTTCCATAACTTTACTTCTTTTCATCTTGAGTGAAAAAAAAGTTATTGCTTTTTCTTCAGCATCAAAGAAAGGGAAATGAGCTGCCCTATAGACAGCAAGCCTGTGGTCTAATTTTTCTACCGTATAGAAGAAAAGACACTGTAACATAACATAACATAACATAACATAACATAACATAACATAACATAACATAACATAACATAACATAACATAACATAACATAACATAACATAACATAACATAACATCACATCACATCACATCACATCACATCACATCACATCACATCACATCACATCACATCACATCACATCACATCACAACACAACACAACACAACACAACACAACACAACATAACATAACATAACATAACATAACATAACATAACATAGTACAGCCAAGCCCCCAACCAATCAGAACACACCTCCAACCAATCAGAACACAGCCAAGCTCCCACCCTATCAGTTCAAACCCCCACTGGCAGTTAAAAGGAAGAAACAGCAGCAATCTCACATTGCTCCTAGAAGCAGGAAGCAGAAGACACCAGCCTGATGATGATGAATGAGACTTCATCGAAACGTCGCCAAGACACTTCCAATTTCATGCGGGAGAAAACCCGAATAACCAAAGACCTACACACACACACACACACACACACACACACACACACACACACACACACATATGTGTGTGTGTGTGTGTGTGTAGGATTTTTTTGCTGATAAATGAAAATAAAGGGAGACTATTATAGATCTATTTCGAGCTTATTTTGCTCTCGTCAGATAGATTGAAATATATATATTTCAATTAGCCTTCCAAATCAGTCTGGAAACTGAAGTAGTAGACTGGTAGAACAAGGAGATGGTGAAAAGACAATCATTTGGGTTTGAAACTCTGTGTGAGTCAGTGGCACAGAGTGTGATTTATAGGCTAAAGTTCCGTGTTCAGTCTCGGTGTAGGAAACCCTACAGATGACCTTGGAAATGATAAACAACAGTTGGAACAGAACAGAACAGAATAATAGGACTGGAAGAGATCTTGGAGATATTCTAATCCAACCCCCTGTTCAGGCAGGAAACTCTATACCAAGGGTCTCCAACGCTGGCTGAGGAACTCTGGGAGTTGAAGTCCACAAGTCTTAAAGTTGCCAAGGTTGGAGACTCCTGCTCTATACCATTTCAGACAAATGGCTGTCTAATCTCTTCCTAAAAACCTCCAGTGCTAGAGCACCCACAACTTCCGAAGGCAAGCTTTTCTATTGATCGATTGTTCTAACTGTCAGAAAATTTCTCCTTAGTTCTAGGTTGGATCTTTCCTGGATCGATTTCCATCTGTTGCTTCTTGTCCTGCCCTCAGGTGCTTTGGCGAACAAACGGACTCCCTCTTCTTTGTGGCAAACCCTTAGATATTGGAACACAGCTATCATAAAACACAGTTTAAACCCAGAAAAATCAAATAGCATTACAAGGAAATGTATACTGACTCTGCCTTGGTTCTGTTTGGAATAAGAGGAAAAAGTTTGGAATAAGGGGGAAAAACATTGTCAGACTTTCAGCTTTATGCTACTATAGCCAATATCAACAAAATACAGCTCCGGTATTCTTGTGGAATCAGTTTCCTGACCTTGCCTATCTAGAAATGCTAACATCTATCTTGAAATCCCAATAGAATTTCTCCTTCCCTCTTCCTTCCTTTTTATACCAAAGAGAGTTAAGGTAGAGTCACTTTCTTTCTGATATTTATTTTTCCCCCCAGCGTTAGATAATGCTTTGCTAGCTGTACATTCTTTCTCCAAGGTCATCTCTGTGGTTCTGTAAACCAGGCACCTCAAAGTTAACAGCATAAGGTATTGAATGGCTGAAATGACCTGCCCTATTGTTAAAAGCTTTGGATTAAAACAACTTCTTGCCGCCTTCTGGATCCAGTACAATCGCTGGATATGATCTTTAAAGCCCTACATAGCATGGGATCAATTTATTTGCAGGACTGTCTCTCTTAGTTACATCTACCCATCCCATCAGGTCTAGCAGGAGAGGCATGGAATTTCATTGGGAGGGACCTTGGAGGAGATCCTTTTCTGCTGTGGCTTCTGCCAAGTGAAACATATTTCCCCTGAGGTGAGGTCGGCCCAACTCTATGAATCTTCCAGAAGGTCCTTAAAACATGATTTTGTCAACTGGCCAGGGGATCCATGTTAGAGTGGAGTCTGTTAGATGGTTATATGATATTATTTATTTATTTAAAATATCGAGATTGAATTATTTAATTAGTAACTAAGTGATAAAATTGATTAATAATGTATAAGTAATATTTAAACTGATAAAGCTAATTCAGTTTCTCTGGGCTCAGAATCTAAGCCCCTCACAAAGATGAGATTTGTGAAATGGGAGATCACCAAGAAATAGCAGGCCTGCAGGTTATACAAAGTAAATAACAACAACAACAACAACAACAACAACAACAACAACAACAACAACAACAACAACAACAACAATCTCGGAAAAAGAGGCTAGCAAATCATTTCTCTACTACTATCAAGAAAATTTTATAGATG
The DNA here is from genome assembly GCA_023053685.1 of Diadophis punctatus similis. Lineage (NCBI taxonomy): Eukaryota > Metazoa > Chordata > Lepidosauria > Squamata > Dipsadidae > Diadophis > Diadophis punctatus. The sequence goes on along the minus strand of JALIGW010000002.1, from coordinate 71,656,438 downwards.
TGTGCCTGAAGTCACCAAGAGTTTGTCTCTGAAATACTTTTACTTAGATCTTTTAATTACTGTAGCTTCCATATCTATACTGGAATATATTATATAAAATACAGCATATATCTTATAATTAACCATTGGGACTCCATATGACTTGCTAAATTTATGTTACAAGTTATATTCCAGTATTCAGGGTAGAATATTGTAATAACCTACACTCTAGTATGACTTTTTATTTTTGAAAGAAAAACCTCAGAGGAAAGGATTAATACTACTGTACACATCTAAACAGCAGGATAATTACAGAAAAAGAAGGAAAGGAGAATAATCAATACTGTGCTGAATACATCATGTATGGAACGCTGGGATAGTTATAGTAAAACTGGCTCCACCAATTTTCACAGTTAACTAAGGAACATTAGGATATATAAGAGTGACTATGTAACAGTAAAACAATTGGAAGAAAATATGGATGGATGGACAGATGGATGGAGAAAGTTGGCATTTGAAGAAGGTATGAATGCAAAATATATTTACAAATTGTATAATTGGAATTTCTGAGGGTCATTGTTCTGAAACCTCTCCATTAATATAAACTTAGCAAATTTCCAATGACCTATGGACAGCTATATGAGTTCAGAAGTCAAATAAGTAATTTATAGGGCATGCAAGTCATATAGGAGTTTGGTACATTACTATCCTTTGCTTAGTTTTTTGAATTTGTATAATTGTTTATACAAATTGTTTAGAAGGTTGATGCAATTAAAATGCATCAACTTTCAATAAATTCTCCACCTTCTTTCTTGAATCCATCTATTTTTCAGGGTTTCATAAAATGTGTGTAAAAATTAGTAGTTGTCTTTAGAAGTAATATAAAATGCTTTTTTGAATATTCAGTTGAGGACAGTAAAAGACAAAGTTGCCACCTCCCAACTCTAGACCATGAGAATGCCATTACCAAATGCAATGATGTAATGCTTATCATTAACGTTGTAGACCGACATTTTTCATTGCACTGCATGATAACTTTGGTTTGCAAGAGGAACTGCAGAATTCTCCCATGTTCTGCATTTCATTGCACCTCATCCAGTCCCATTTGGATCCAGAAAAGATCCCATCTCCTTATGCCTTTTAGGAAGTGAGTTTGTTTTCCATAAGAAAGAATCACAATCTGTCTTTCTTGGTTTTGGAGCCAGATAATTCAGCTCTCAGATATTCTGTAACTGAAGCCTCTGCCATTGCCACCAAAAAAAATTAATCCATGGCAGGTTCTATTATTCAGCTGTGCCAGAAACAGCTTCCAACAGTAGCCAACATCCACAGCATCCACAAATTCAGACAGCCTTCTGTAAAATAGTCCCAGTTGAGTCATTTTACCCAGAGATTTATGTTTCTACAAATAGGTTCCAACAGAAAGACTGTGGAGTTCTGGTGATTTGTGTTTTAAACTTTGTTTTAAAATTGCTATTCTATTCTATTCTATTCTATTCTATTCTATTCTATTCTATTCTATTCTATTCTATTCTATTCTATTCTATTCTATTCTATTCTATTCTATTCTATTCTGTTCTATTAACTGTAGACTTTACACATCTATGATGACAATATAACACTAAACTGTTATGTTCTGAGGAACTGGGGTAAGTCTTCACTCCAGTCTGACCAGGAACTTGAGCAGGTAAAATCTGATTGGCTCTCTGCCAGTCCAGCGCTCTATTTAAACCCCTGCCATGCCCCCAGCTTTTGCTGGAGATGTCACTGTAACCGGAAGCAAGCAACAACCACGAGGCGCCAAATTCAAAAGGAACAAAGGAATTGAATAAAGAAGCACAATGGCGTCCACATTTCTGCAGCCACCAAATCCATTCAATAAGGCAGAATATACCTGGGAAATTTACATGGACCGATCTAATTTTTTCCTAGAAGCCAACAATTTCACAGACCTGATGGATAAACCAAGAAAAGCGATGTTTCTAACATATTGTGGACCCAAGGTTTATCGAGCTGCTGTAAATTTATCCAAACCCAGCACCACAAGTGAGATTGATTGAAAGCAGTTAAATGAGTGACTTCAGAAGTTTTTCAACCCAGTACCATCGAAATGGGTGAGTCGGCACAGGTTCGGGGAAAGAATGCAAGTAGAAGGGGAAAACATTCTCGAATATGAGTCAGCCCTAAGAGAAGCGGCAACGCATTGCCAGTTTGATGCGTGGCTAGAAGATGCCTTACTGGGGCAACTGATCCGGTGGGTGAAGGATGTTAATTTATGAAAAAACTGTTGTCTAGGGTGGACTTCACTCTACAAAAAGCCCTAGATGATGCCTTAGCTTTCAAAACCACAAGTGTAGATGCGGAAGTACTCCGCCGAAGGGACCCCCCAGTTCCAGCCCCTATGAAACAGATAGCACAACAGGTCGCAGAGGTGCATGTATCTAAAAAGGGATCCAGCACCGAGATAGCTGACCCAGAAGAAGGAGAAAAAGTCGTAGCTGTAGGGAGAACATGGTTAGGAGGGGGGGGCCCTCTTCCCAGTCAGCATTTAATGACTAGCAGTCTCATAATTGGTCCAAATGACGCCGCCATTTTCTGCCTCCCCCGAAATCTATTACGTATGATTTGAGGCCTATTCTTTCCAAAACTTCCCCAGGTAGCCATGGGGAACCCATAGCATGATTCCTTGCGTAGACTGCATCGCCTACTTTAAATGTTTTGATGATTTGTGGTGTGTTTGGTGTTTCTTTGCTGTTGGAATAGCTCGGGTGTAATCTGGCGAGCATGGACCAAAGCTTTTGGCCCATGAGGAGCTCGGCAGGGCTTTTCCTGTGACCGTGCTTGGTGTTATGTATTGTGCTGTTAATAACCTATCGATGTGGGCTTGCCAATCACCTTGTTTAATTCTGCCCAAGGCCTCTTTTGTAGCCCATATGGCTCTCTCAGCTGCCCTATTACTGCTCGCTTGGTAAGGCGAAATTAAGGTGTGTTTAATACCTAGATTGGCTAGGAAACTCTCGAGCGGTTTACATTGAGTTTGAATCTATTGTGTTGTTGGGGTTGAAGCTGAAGTATTCATTGACAGGTAGGACATTGTGGCAGATGATTTTATGAACTACATTTAGATCAGATCGAAGGCGACGTAGCTCTAAGTTATCTAAGCCCAAAATTTCAAGTCTGGTGGAATAAGGTATTCTGTTGCGAGCAGAGGAGTGGACGACTCTTCTTGTGAAGTATTTCTGGACTCTCTCAATTGTATTAATGTCCGATATGCAGTGCGGGTTCCAGACAGGTGAGCTGTATTCGAGGATTGGTCTGGCAAATGTTTTGTATGCTCTGGTTAGCAGTGTAATATTGCCAGAGAAGAAGCTACACAAGATTAGATTAATAACTCTTAATGCCTTTTTGGCAATGTTGTTACAATGGGCTCTGACACTTAGGTCATTAGATATGAGTATTAATATCATCAATGTAATGAAATGACAACAGTCATGTCCACCTATGTATTGACATCTCCAGACACCTTGACACACATCAAATATTCCAAGTTAAAGGTTTCCTCCATAATTAAAAATAAGTTGGGGAGTGCCTTCTCCTGATTTATCATCTACTCTTCTTTAAATTGAATTTAGACAATGTTCTTTTGATGCTGGCCAATGTTGAAGTGCATTTAACTAATGCCCTGTTTACAATGATGTCTTTTTAATACACAGACGATAATTGTTAAAAATATATTCCAAAAGAAATACTAAGGATTTTAACATTTTGAATGGAATCTCTCTTAAAAAATTTGACTTCAGTATTTCTCTAAAGTCCTTCAGTTAACCAATATTTCTTAATGTCTTGTTTTGAGATGTTTACTAATTCTTTTTACTGTAGTTGAAGTGAATCCAACTGTGAATCTGAGCTACCAAAAAGACCCAATTTACATAAGGTAGAACATCTAATTTTCAATTTTTCCCATTATCAGCTATTGGCTTCCATATACATATATCATTCAAAAAGGACATAAAATAATAATGTAGATTATTGTTCATATGTATACACTCTGTTTCATACAGTTCCACACTTAGTTTTATAAGTAGAAGGCACAAAATAGTACAAGGCACAAAATATATGTAACAGCCAAAATCTTTATACCGGTAAGTAGATAGCGTAAAATAAATGCAAAAAGATAAATGCAAAACAAGTAGTGCTTGAAACATTAAAACTTCAGTAGTCTATGGTTTAAGGAGAAAAATATACTGCATAATATCACATATATAAAACACATCTTCTTCCTTCAAACTTTAAATATTATTTCTGTTCTGTAAATGTCTTAGCGTTTAGGATATTCCAAAAGATTATGTCACTCAAAAGTACCTAAACAGCGCCTGCTTCTTTCCCACATTATCTGAAACAGAATACTGACTTTAAATAGCAACCGTTCAAAGTTAGAATGGCACTGCAAAAAGTGACTTAGGACCGTTTTTCACACTTATGACCATTGCAGCATCCTTACAGTCACTTTATCAAAATTCAGATGCTTAGCAACTGCTTCATATTTATGACGGTTGCAGTGTCCCGGGTCATATGATCAGCTTTTTCAACCTTCTGACAAGCAAAGTCTACGGGGAAGTCAGATTCACTTAACAACAGTGTTACTAATTTAACAATTGCAATGATTCACTTAACAACTGTGGCAAGAAAGGTTGTAAAATGGGGCAAAACTCACAGAAACGTAAATTTTGAGCTCAATCTTGGTCTTAAGTTGAGAACTACCTATATATCTATCATCCATGAATATTTTGCTCTATAGGGAGACTGGAAAGATGGTGATCATATGCATCATTACATAAATATATGACTAGACACATATTTCTTAATTAATTTTGCTTGGTAGTCCTGTTTGCCAAATGCTACTCTTGTAGAAAAACAACAGCCGTGAGAAGTTGGATTGACTATCACAGCAGCAAAAGTTCAAAATTCCTTAAAATGAACCAATATTTCAAACAGAGTGAAAATGATTGATCGATCGCTAGACAGACAGATCAATTCATAGCACAGCACAGCATAGCACTATGCTCCCTTCCATTTATACATTAAAAAACCCAAGCCGTTAACAAATATAACTAACAAAAAACACTGAAATGACTAATTCTGTAGTACAGACTTGAAAACATATTTTTCCATCACATTAGAAACAGAGTCTGCCCTTGAAAATCATTTGAAATTTGGCCAAGAAATTAAAAAAGAGACATTCTTCATATTAATGCTCTTATTGTTCTGATTGTTTTCTCCTTTATTATTGCCATTACTGATCTAGAAGTATTTTAAGTTTCTGAAGAACCATTTAGCATTTTTACTGTATGATACACCAAGGAATCATTAATTTAAAGGTAGCTCATTCAAGTTTTATTTTGGTATATATAGATTACACCTGGCATTGTTTTTCATATATCTTATTAGGAGCAAAGCAGGTGGAAATGAACAGCAATGTGCACTGTTGAAACAAGTGAAGTATATATTCAGCAAAACATTCCAGAATATTCTCTATTAATTATATCTGAGGGGTTATCACAGAATCACTAGTTTGGTAGTGTGGTCTTGCATTTAGCCAGGCCTTCCTGCCACTATCACATAACGTCTGACTTAAAAGATAGCTCCAAGTCAGGTTAAATATTAACCAAGCCATATTATCAACCATGAAATAAAATTCTATCTATTATTAGGGACGTTCAAATCCTAATCAATTTCAAGGCTCGCTGCGTACAGCAGAGTTTTATGCTAGGAGTTTTAAACACAGATTTTTTAATTTTAAAAAATCCAGAGAAAAAGTTTCTGGACTATTTAGGCATAGTAGGAATCGTCACTTGTTGAAAAAAAATGATGGTAGTTGGTTCTCCTTGGCTTTTTCTCTAACATCAAATGTATTTTATGCAGTCATGGGACCATAAAGCTGCTTAACTTTGTAGCCCTTCCCGAAATGAGCAGGATGGTCACAGGATTAGTTCCAAAAATCTTGTAAAGGAGAGTCTCTGTAGGGGTGTCACCATGTTGTTAGCATGCAAGGAATTTCTGCTTATGGAAGAAGCAAGACACAAAGAATATGTGCCATCTCATACATTTTTAAATGTGTTCCCACCTACCACTATTTTTGAAAGAGAGAAAAAAAATATGAATACCACTCGGGCTGATAGTTTTCAACTTGCCTTGGATCTGCTACGCATAAGACCTCCTGGCAAGTTTTGTGATGAAATGCTTTTTTTTTTAACCTTCCTAATCACTACAAGTGTTTTCCTGTACAGCTTTATCCAAAATACAACTCAGCCCACAAATGAGATTAATGACCAATTGATGGCTGCTAATAATAGAACGACAGAGATGGTGAACCCTCCAATATTTCAGCAGAAATTAAATCTGGTTCTGGAAGAAGGGTGACAAATTAAATTTGTGATAATTGCTGGATCTCCGAGCCAGCTGCAAATCCTATTCCATTTTTTTTTAACCCTGCCTCCTATATCCATTCTTTTCCATCCAGGACCCGTTCTTATATTCTTCGTGGCAACTCTATATGGTGCTATAAATTCAAACTAATTTTAGTTTGCCAGCATTGAAGAAGCATTTTTAGCTATAGATTATCAAACTACCACACACCACTGTTTCTGCTAGCTGCAAGCATAAAAATGTATAATTTACACAAATGACTAATGGCTTCTTTCTTGCTCAGCCAATACTTTAGCTAACTTTACAGAACATTCAGTATATCTCCCCCCCCCCAAAAAAATCAGTTCTCCGTATGATGATAAATATCTCTAAAGCAGGCTGTCAAACTTGCAGCCCGCGGGCCAGATGTGTCACATGCTGGCCAAGCCCACATCCAGTTTAGGGGGGGAAAGTCATGATATGTCACATGACGATGACATGACGATGACGTGACGACATGAATTTGACACCCCTGCTCTAAAGAAACAATCTCACTGTTCGTAAACATAAACAGATAATTTGGGGCTAGAAAATAACATTTAATTCTGCTGTGGAATGTGTATATGAATCTGTTCCTTTACTACACACTTAGAATTTCTAATTGCCTTCATAAATAATATTCAATATATAAGTCTAGTGATTAAGGCATCAGGCTAGAAACCAGGAGATTGTGAGTTCTAGTTCCACCCTAGTCATGCACACCAGCTGGGTGACTTTGGGCCAGTCACTCACTCTCAATCCAACACACCAGAGGTGGGTTCCTCCCAGTTCGGACCGGTTCGCCTGTACTGGTAGCAAACCGCTGGTGATGTCATGGAGCCGGTTTGGTCGGTACCGGTCTTTGGACGCTGCCATCTTTTTTTGGGGGGGGGGGAATTTGGGGGGGGTTTGAATTTTTTTCTGACTTTTTTTTCTTCTGCGCATGTACAGAAGCCGAGTTTCTGGCACTGCGCATGCGCCGCCATCATGTTTTTGGCTTTTGAGGGGAATTTTTTTGGAATTTTTGGCACTGCACATGTGTGTGCACGCAAAGTGCATGCATGCCCATGAGGTGCAGCCACGCGGCACGGAAGGAAGCAAACCGGCAGCAAGGTAAATTAGAACCCACCCTGCAACACACCTCATAGAGTGATCATGAGGAAAAGGAAAAGAAAGGAGTATTAGATATGTTTGTTGCCTTGAATTATTTACAAAAATAATAAATGTGGGAAATAAATGAATAAATAGTAAATTTCTGCACAAAGAAAAGATAACCTGCAAACATAATCTAAGCTGTAATCTAAGATAGCTCATGCTATCACCCACTTGATTAGAGCACTTATATTGATCTTTGGATTGAGAACGTAATCTAAAAACAGAAAGTGTAATAATAGGTTACTTCAGTTATTGTTGCTAGGAAGCGAGAGAAATTTGTTTATTTTAATGTGAACCTGCATAATTTAGTTCTTGGAGCCACACACAAAACAAACTACTTTCTCCTTAGCTACTGTAATTTCACAGCTCTGCTTCCAAATGAAGTTGTCCACTCACAACATGTTAAAATGTGCATATTAGGAAGAACGTAGACAAAAAGGCATTCATTTATGATAATAAGGGGGGGGGGCGGAGGATGCAGCACATCAGAAGAAATTGCTACCAAAATTAAGCACATGATTGGAAATTCACATGGAAAAACAAATCCATGTCAATTTTTTCAAAATGACAAACTCATGAAGGGTAGCCAGGAATTTAACAGTCAAAACTGAAGGGAGAAAAATGAGCAAAATGACACTTGATGGATTACTCATGACTAATCCTTCTCTCTAAGAGTATATCCAGGACATGATAAAAAGACACTCTTGTGGGTTATGAAATCATTGCACATTAAGCCAAGGAGCTTATAAAAGAAGAGAAATGGGAACTTAATTTCTGTATCAAATATAAACTTTTACCTGTCTAATCTGCTCTCTGCTAGCCAGTTAGATGACATCAATGTTCAGCAGAAACGCTCCTATTGGCATTGGATTTTACTGGGCTTTGTATCTCTTTCTTCCTCCTCTGGCTGGGGAAGCTTCCGATGGGGTTTGAACAGCTTTGGTCTCATTGAGAGAGGAGCTAATTTCTTATATGGGGCCATGAAACACAACTATCTTGTGAGGTAGAACAACAAGGTTCTCTGCTGAGATTGCTCTAAGGCGGGGTCGGCAACCTTAAACACTCAAAGAGCCACAAAGGTCCTAACCAGTAGCCCCCCATTCAATTCTGGAGCCGACCAGAAGTCCGGTTCACCCACCATAGAGTCTCCTCCTAGCGCAGCATCCTTCTTCCTCTGCCGACCGGAAATCTGGTTCCCCCACCATAGAGTCTCCTCCTGCGCTGCGTCCTTTTTCCTCTACCTGTCCTAACTGAAAGCCCTATCAATTGTGGAGCCAACTGGCGACAGGGAGCCGCAGCAGAGGGATGAAAGAGCCACATGTGGCTCCGGAGCCACGGGTTGCTGACCCCTGCTCTAAGGAAATGAGAATAATAATGTCTTCTGGACTTCTCCAAGCAATTGATTTCCATAATAGTCGCAGTCCTTGACTTACAACCATTTGTTCAGTGACCATTCGATGTTACAATGGCATTGAAGAAAGTGACTTACAACCAGTCCTTGCACTTATACCTATACAGGTAGTCCTCGACTTACGCCGACCCCAAAATTTCTGTTGTTGCCAAAATCCAGCTGTTGATGTTACCTAGTTGTGGTAACGAAATGTTCAGAAACTAAATTGAAAGAAACTTGGAGAGTAAACCACTGCTAAAATCTAAAACCCGAGCTACAAGTATTTTCTATTATTTCATTTTTCAGGAAGTGTTTTCCCATTGCATTCTCCTTATAATGGAGAGAGCATGATTGGGTCAATCTCTCTGGCTTTGTGCTTAAGGCAGGACTAGAACTCGCATGCCCATTCGCATATTAAATGGAAGGGTCTGTCTATCCTCACAAATCCAAGCTCACAGCTCCAGCTAAACTCAGCCCACAATGGTGCATCCATCCAACGATAACTACAAATTCACGGCACCTATGTGTTTCCTTTAACATTTTTATTTTCAGAATTAGAATCAGAATAGAACTGGAAGGTACCTTGGAGGTCTTCTAGTCCAGCCCCCTGCTCAAGCAGGAGATACTATACTATTTCAGACAAGTGACCGTCCAGTCTCTTCTTAAAAACCTCCAGTGATGAAGCACCCATTATTATTATTATTATTATTATTATTATTATTATTATTATTATTATTATTATTATTATTATTATTATTATTATTATTATTATTATTATTATTATTATTATTATTATTATTATTATTATTATTATTATTATACAATTGTATCACAGCGGCCAGTTGTTTCGCCGGATTTGGCATTGATTACTAGTCGAGCCCCACCCAGGGGCCTAGGAAGTCGTAATGTATTTTCGAAGTATATGTGCGGAACCGAGCAGTGCGGCTTTCTGCATTTGACTGATGGTGATTTTGTCAATTTTGAGCTGTTTTAAATGTAATTCCAGTGCTTTTGGGATAGCACCCAGTGTTCCAATCACTACTGGAATTACCACTGCTGGTTTGTGCCATAATCGTTGGATTTCAATTTTTAAGTCCTGGTATTTTGCAATTTTTTCGTGTTCCTTTTCATCGACCTTGCTATCTCCTGGTATTGCAATGTCAATTATAGTCACCTTGTTGTTCTCGACCAACGTGATGTCTGGTGTATTATGCGCCAGTACCTTGTCTGTTTGTATACGAAAATCCCACAAGATCTTGACCATCTGATTTTCAGTGACTTTTTCAGGCTTGTGTTCCCACCAGTTTGTAGCAGTATGGATGTTATAATTTTTGCATAAATTCCAGTGGATCATTTGTGCAACAGAGTTGTGTCGTAATTTGTAATCAGTCTGTGCGATTTTCTTGCAGCAGCTGAGCACATGGGCTACAGTTTCATCAGCTTCCTTGCATAATCTGCATTTAGCATCATTTGAAGATTTATCAATTTTGGCCTTTATGGCATTTGTACGAATTGCCTGTTCTTGTGCGGCCAGGATCAATGATTCTGTTTCTTTCTTTAAAGTACCAGATGTTAACCATAACCAAGTTTTTTCACTGTCCACTTTGTCTTTTATTTTTTCCAGAAATTGGCCATGTAATGCTTTATTTTGCCAACTCTCCATTCTTGATTTTATCACATTTTTTCTGTATTCTTGTTTCGTCTGTTGGACCTTCAGTAGATTTTTGTTCTTTACTTCAATTAATAGATGTTCTTGACTTTCTTTTAAATAATCCGCCAATGCATGCTTTTCTTCTTCAACTGTTTGCTTTACTTGTAGTAGTCCTCTGCCACCTGATTTTCTGGGCAGGTAAAGTCTATCAGTGTCACTACGTGGATGTAAACTGTTTAATTTATTAATAATAAATTTAATAAGTTTAATAATATTATTATTATTATTATTATTATTATTATTATTATTATTATTATTATTATTATTATTATTATTATTATTGTTGTTGTTGTTGTTGTTGTTGTTATTATTATTATTACTACTATTATTATTATTATTACTATTACTACTACTACTACTACTACTATTATTATTATTATTATTATTATTATTATTATTATTATTATTATTATTATTATTATTATTATTAGCATTAGCATTAGCATTAGCATTAGCATTAGCATTAGCATTAGCATTAGCATTAGCATTAGCATTAGCATTAGCATTAGCATTAGCATTAGCATTTGTATGCCGCCCACTCCACAGAGACTCTGGGCGGCTCACAACAGTAAAAATTCACATGCAACAACAAATATAAAAAGCATTAAAAACAATAGATATTAAAACATTTTAAAAAATTAAAAATCACAATTTAAAAACCCATACAATAAATCATTCATGGGGCCAAGAATGATCGGTGTTGTATTAAAATCATTGGCCCCAGGCCTGTCGACAAAGCCATGTTTTAACTGCTTTTCTGAAGGCTGGCAGGGTGGGAATAATGCGGATCTCGGGGGGTAGTGTATTCCAGAGAGTCGGTGCTGCCACAGAGAAGGTCCTCGTTTGTGGGCCCGCCAGCCGACATTGTTTGGCTGACGGGACCACCAGCAGACCAACTCTGTGGGCTCTAATCGGTCTTAGGGAGGTATGTTGGAGAAGGCGGTCTGAATGTCTGAAGGCAAGCTGTTCCACTGGTTAATTGTCCTCACTGTTAGGAAGTTTTTCCTCAATTCTCCTTGATTAGTTTCCATCCATTCTTTCTTGTCCTGCCGTCTGGTGCTTTGGAAAATAAATTGACCCCCCCCCCCTCTTTGTGGCAGCCTCTCAAATACTGGAAAACTGCTATCAGTTTTAGGAGCCGAGGTGGCGCAGTGGTTAAAAGCAGCACTGCATCCTACTTCAGCTGACTGCTAGTTCAGCAGTTCAGCTGTTCAAATCTCACCGGCTCAAGGTTGACTCAGCCTTCCATCCTTCTGAGGTCGGTAAAATGAGGACCCAGATTGTTGGGGGCAATATGCTGAACTCTGTAAACCACTTAGAGAGGGCTGCAAAGCACTATGAAGCGGTATATAAGTCTAAGTGCTATTGCTATTGCTATTGCTATCATGTCCCCCCTAGTCCTTCTTTTCTCTAGACTAGCCAAACCCAAATCCTACATATGTTTTAATCTCCAGGCCTTTAATCATTTTAGCTGCTCTTCTTTACATAGCACACATCATATATAACATAATAATAATATAAGAAACTTGTTACATGGCACACATCATATATAACAGGAAGTAGGCTGTTGACATATCCACTTATCCATAATGGATAAGACAACAGCCTACTTCCTGTTACATATGATGTGTGCCATGTAACAACTGGCTCTCATTGAGTGGATACTCAAAACAAAAAAAGACTGCTCTGAGATTAGCTGCTGATAGCAATTGCCCACTATTATAGGACAATCAAATGGAAGAGAGAAAATGACAGTCCTTAGGAAGCATCAGTGAAGTCAGGGCATCCATGGTCCTGGTTAGCCTAAAGAGAATTTAGCTGCCACTTTTCTCACACCACCTTCCACCTTTCCAAACTGTGTCCTTCTGTTGCAGGAGCTAATGCAGTGACTGAGCCAATTCCATCCGTGAACCTGTTGCCAGGCTTAAGAAAATACCTTCCTAACTTTATTTAACTTTCTAGTTCTTAATATGAGCATTGTACTGAGGCTGTGCAGATGTAGTTTTCATCATATTTGGAGAAGCTTTGGATCCATGGCAGGGGCTATAATGCTGTTAGTAACTGAGGAAATGTTTGCTTACTTCAGTACCCGGCAAGTATGACTTTCGTAGGTCCTTGAGCTCAATGGTGGAGAGCATAAGTCTCCTGAAAATGATTCTGAAACATTGATTGATGGAAACATTGCTGAAATAAAACAAGTAAGGAGAACAATGGGGACAACTGAAGGGATGATGCACAGCTGTGCAAACATAAGAAGAAACCAAATATCCGCATTGTGTGCCAAAGCTAACAATATTTTGTTTTGTTTTTAGAAAGGATGTATACTGTATGCATGTAAGTAAGTAAGTAAGTAAGTAAGTATGTATGTATGTATGTATGTATGTATGTATGTATGTATGTATGTATGTATGTATGTATCACAGGTGGGTTCCTCCCGGTTTGCACCAGTTCTATAGAACCGGTAGTAAACCGGTGGTGACGTCACAGAGCCCGGTTCTGTTGCTGCCGGTCCGTGGACACTGTCATTTAAAAAATTTTATTCTTTTGGATTTGGAGGGGGGGATTTTTTGCTGGTTTTTGTTTCTGCGCATGCGGAGAAGCCAAGTTTTCGGCACTGCGCATGTGCCACCATCTTGTTTTCAGCTTTTTTTTGCTTTTTTTGTTTGTTTTTGCTTCTGCGCATGCGCAGAAGCCAGGTTTTTGGCACTGTGCATGCGCTGCCCGAATGGCGCACAATGTACGTGCAGCCACTCGGCGAGGGAGGAAGCGAATCGGCGGCGAGGTAAGTTAGAACCCACCCCTGGTATGTATGTATGTATGTATGTATGTATGTATGTATGTATGTATGTATGTATGTATATGTATATACTGTATATCTATATCTCTATATCTACATCTACATCCGATAGTTAGATAGATAGATAGATAGATAGATAGATAGATAGATAGATAGATAGATAGATAGATAGGTAGGTAGGTAGGTAGGTAGGTAGGTAGGTAGGTAGGTAGGTAGGTAGGTAGGTAGGTAGGTAGGTAGGTAGATAGATAGATAGATAGATAGATAGATAGATAGATAGATAGATAGATAGATAGATAGATAGATAGATAGATAGATAGATAGATAGATGATAGATAGAATGAATTCCAAAAATTCCAAAAGAATTATATATACAGTATATACATACACATATACATTCAGGTAGTCCTGAATGACCCCAATTGTGCCCAAAATTTATGTTGCTAAGAGAGACATTTGTTAAGTGAGTTTTGCCCCATTTTACAACCTTTCTTGCCTCAGTTGTTAAGTGAATTACTGCAATTGATAAGTTAGCAACCCAGTTGTTAAGTGAATCTGGCTTTCCCTTTGACTTTGCTTGTCAGAATGTCACAAAAGCTGACACAGCAATGGTCATAAATATGAACCAGTTGCCAAGCATCTGAATTTGGATAACATGATCATGGGGATGCTGCAAAAAATGGTAACTGTAACAGTAACTCGTAACTGTATAAAAAAAACGGTGCTAGGTCACATTTTTCAGTGCTATTATAACTTTGAACAGTCACTGAACGAACTGTTGAAAGTTGAGGACTTCCTGTATACAGTATATACATACATGCATGCATGCATGCATGCATACATGCATGCACACATACATACATACATACATACATACATACATACTTACTTACTTACATACCCTGTTTTCCCCAAAATAAGAAATTCCCTGATAATAAGCCCAATCGGGCTTTTGAGTGCATGGCAATAAGGCCAAGCACTTATTTCAGGGTTCAAAAAAATATAAATCAGGGTCTTATTTTCCCGGAAACATGGTACATACATACATACATACATACATACATACATACATACATACATACATACATACATTTACACATACATGCAGATCCCCCCACACATATGTGCATGTATATGTTCATGTGTGAACTGAGTTTCATACAAAGCTTGCTTGCTCAATTTTCCAATACCTGGCAGATAACACTTAACTTCCGCTTAGTTCAGCTTCTACCCACTGGAAGCGAAGTGTTTGCTAGCAGCACTTGCTTCCTCTTGATATGAAGAGCCGCAGGTACAAAAGAATTTTAAATAAATAACCTGAACTTGAATGACTACTGTCAGCAGAGAATTCAACATGCTGGATTGGAAGAAATGGGATGCCTATTGCTGCATTTGCTTAATGAGAATTAATTGATGTTTCAGGCACACATGCTCCAAAGTCACATTAAAAACAAGGTGCTTTATGTCTGGGCAAAATTCCATTTCAACTCCCCAAATGCTCTAGAACCAAGATTTACCAGTGGCTGGCTGAAAAAAAGAAAAAAATAGAGAGAGAGCAAATATCTACATATTATTTATAAGATCTGTCTTTTGTGATGGATGGAAATTTTGGATGAAAATTTAATACTAGCAACACCAACAGTAATTGCAACAAGGGAAAGAAAAAGAGGAGAACATTATACTGCTCTCAGCTTATAAAAGAAAATGGTAATTTGATCTAAAAACAAATGTGTTATTTTTCAAATGTATTATACAAATCCCAAGACACAATAGCATCATTTCTAGGGCATGATCAATGAGTGTATTTTTGGTTGCTGCTCTCTTTACTGGAGCCCTGCCAAGGTTCAAGACTTGAGCAGGTGATGGAAATATTGTGTTCTTCTTTTGGCCAATAATTTGATCATTATGAATTATTTTAGTGGGCTAATATTACTCCCATCTGGCAACTTCTTTTTTTGCTTAAGTCCACATGAAGTTGCCTTCAGATCAACCCCATTCCATGCATTAAAGAGGTGCTTCCCTCCTGGACCATTCTAAACACTGCAAGTGTAGAACATCTCTTAATATCCAAAAAATGTAAGTGTGTAAACTGCAAGTATGTAAACATGTTAATGTCAAAAAGCAATAGTGCATGGGATCAGGAAACTTATTTGATGTTTCAGGTCAATGAAGACATAGCTCTTCCTTTTCAATTTGTAGTTAGCCTTCTGTATTGTCTTCCTAAACATTTGGACCCAGAAGGGGTGTTTCAATGGGCCTTTGGATATGCACAACAGTTGTAAAGCTGTATTTTCTTTTAGCATAGGGCCTTCCATCATATCACCCTGCAAACCTTTTCTAACTTGCCACATCCACAGCCACATACATCTACTAATAGTGGTAACCTCTATATATGGAAGAAACCTGCAGCCACTAAATTTAAAAGAATGCCTATCATAATTGGACATCAGCTGTGGACTGCAGGGGAAATTATTCAGCCAGAATCGTAGCTACCTCTTAGCCAATCTTTAGCTGTCTTTGGAATTGCTGGCCAGCACTTGTTATTTCCAGGCCTGTGCCAGCTACTGCCACCCTGACCTGCTGCAGGGACTTCAATATCTCACAGTCATCAGCTTTTTTTTTTTTTTGCTGGGGGAAGAAAGGAGCATTTCTAGCAATCTGTTGCTTGCTTTGGCCTTTCTGGAGGAGCTGGCATGGCTGCCAGGCTCCAGCACTCAGCTTTTGACTGCTTATGCATCTGAATTCTGCACCAATTTTTCTCATTTCACTTTCTACTTCAAGCTGCCTTTCTGTGGCAGTTCCTCTTGCTTCACCTGCAGCCATCCCTTATCCTACTGTCCCCCACAGCTGCAATCTCTCCTCTCAACATATACAGGTATCTCCAAGGCATCATCTTCTTAACAGTGGAAAAATAGGTGTGGTCTAAATCAGTAGAGTAGAGTAGAGTAGAGTAGAGTAGAGTAGAGTAGAGTAGAGTAGAGTAGAGTAGAGTAGAGTAGAGTAGAGTAGAGTAGAGTAGAGTAGAGTAGAGTAGAGTAGAGTAGAGTAGAGTAGAGTAGAGTAGAGTAGAGTAGAGTAGAGTAGCTTTATTGGCCAAGTGTGATTGGGCACAGAAGGAATTTGACTCCAGTACATAATCTCTCAGTGTACATGCAATCAACAATTAATATTTAATTTAATTTAATTTAATTAAAAGTTCTTATAGGCCGCCCAATCCCATAGGACTCAGGGCGGTGTACAGCAAGAATAAGAACAATGTATAACATAAGTAAATTTTTAAAAACATTACATAATTTTAAAAGGAACATTCAATCATGGGGGAATTCGATCTTCACCCCGCCTGCCGGAAGAGCCGTGTTTTTACGGCTTTGCGGAAGGCCAGTAGGGTGGGGATAGTCCGGATCTCTGGTGGGAGTTGGTTCCAGAGAGATGGGGATCCCACAGAGAAGGCTCTCCCCCATGGGCCCGCCAAACGACATTGTTTGGCTGATGGGACCTGGAGGAGGCCCACTCTGTGGGACCTAACTGGTCATAGGGAGGTATGCGGTAGGATTCGGTCCCGAAGGTAACCTGGCCCTGAGCCATGTAGGGCTTTAAAGGTCAAAACCAACACCTTAAATTGCGACCGGAGACTAATAGGCAACCAATGCAGCTGGCGGAGAATAGGTGTTACATCGGTGTATCTTGGCACACCCACCACAGCTTGCGCAGCTGCATTCTGTACCAATTGCAGAATTCTGTACCATAAATCATGAACATATGACTATATCACAATGTCTTAAAGAAGGGGAGAAATAAGCTCATGCTGACTCTTGCAGTCTCCTTCCATACTACACCCCCCAAAAAATGCTAATTTAGCTTTGCCAGTTAAACAGGATTTGAATTGTGGTCAGGCATGGAGAATTTTAGCATTGCGAAGGTTATTCCCTTTTCCTCTTGGCCATGCCCCACTAACTATGATCATTTTCAGTCCACATGGAAACAGGGAGTGGCAACTAAGATATCATATTTGAGCTTCTCTCCAAGCCTTCTACTCAGCCTGGGATATAATCAGCCCAAAGAACTCATTAAATAGCATGTAGCAGACTCAAAGCACCAGTTGAATCTAGCCAGGTACTCAGCCTTTATTGCCTGTGAATCTAGCAGATTACCTCCCCTATGATTTAACTAATCTTGAACGAAACACTGGAGAGCCTTTACTCTGGCACAATGTCACATCTTCTCCTGAGCTGTCCTTGATGTCCAATAATGGAAGATTCCTCAACCAGAGAGAAAAGCCCCTGTGATTCTGGACACTCAGTAACAACAAAGCGTGGGCTTCTCCGGTGCATGTATTTTATTAGCCTGCCTCTGCTCTTAGATTTTTTTTTAGACTTGTGCCTGTTTCTTTTTTAAAACATTCTTGTTTAGACTCTAATATACCGGTATTTTTTATGCTTTTTAATTGTTTGTACTCTTCCCTCCTATGACCGTAATAAAGGTTTGGTTTGGTTTGATTTGAGCAATAGGAAGATGTAAAATCCTTCTTAGAATAAAATGTTGGCTGGGTTTTCCCCCTTTTTTCCTACCTTTGCACTCCGTAGTCAGAAAAAAGGTTACCTTTGAATAACTTCTACATCACATATCGGGGCAATATTCATGCAGCTGAGCTGCTGATGAATAAACGTTTGCAGAACTTGCCTGTGTGAATTTCTGTGCCATTGGGCAAAAACAAAAAAAAAAGGTGAGTATGAGATTTTATTTAATAATAATTTAATTTAATAATAAAATTTCTATGCCGCCCAACTCCCAGGGGACTCTGGGCGGCTAACAACAAAATTTATCACTACTGGTGGGCACAAAAGGAACACGAGCCAAAAGGGTTTATGAAATATTGTAATTTTTTTTTAAAAAAATCATATTTGATGAAGAAACCATTGAAAGTTACTGCAAAGTGTGAACAAAGAATTGGTTCAATGAGTTTAAATTGCTGAATAAGAAAATAAGACCGACACAAAAACTTTTCAATCTGTTACACAAGTGATGTTCAGGTTATGTTTTTGTTACCGTGAGACCTAGCGATGAAATTCATGAATACAGCAGTCGGAATAGACACTATTTACAAGAGATAATGAGACTGAAGAGAACATAAAGGAACATGGTGTCAACCTGTATGAAACTGAAAAGAGATTGTTCAGTGTTTTATTACCTCCTAGGAATTAAGTGAAAGGGGAAAAAAATAAGAAATTGCAGCACCATTGGAAACAAAAGAAAAGTTCTTTTTTCTCTCCTTTTCATTCTAGGACATTTTATATAGTGTTAAAAATATCTGGATAGGCAATCAGGACTGAACCCATTCTTCCTTGGTTCAAGGTTGGGACTTAGCTTCAAGTATCTCATTATCTGAAAAAGTCCATATGCTAAGCATAAGATAAGACAAACTAAACTTCTAAGAGACATTTTTCAAGCCCAAAGAGATGAATATCCAGTCCAGCTTTTCAGAACAGAATAACAAGAGTTGGAGGGGACCTTGGAGTTCTTGTCCCACCCTCTGCTCAAGCAGGAGACCCTATACCAGTGGTGGTGAACCTTTTTCGGCTCGCGTGCCAAAAAAAGGGGGGCGCGCTCGCGCACGCTCGTGTGCCCACACCCATTCCCTCTCCCCACGCATGCGCACAATACCCCCCCATGCTGCCCCCTGCACATGCGCACCCCCGCCCACCCCCGCACAAAGGCTTACCGGAGCCTGGAACGACGAAACCGGCAAACCGGAAGTGCGAAAAAATGCACTTCCGGTTTGCCGGTATGCTGTTTTTTGCCCTCCGGAGGGTTCAGGGAAGCTCCCTGAAGCTCCGGAATGCAAAAAACTACAAAACGGACAAACCGGAAGTGCGGAAAAGTGCACTTCCGGTTTGTCCGTTTTGTAGTTTTTTGCATTCCGGAGCTTCAGGGAGCTTCCCTGAACCCTCCAGAGTGCAAAAAACAGCACACCGGCAAACCAGAAGTGCGTTTTTTCGCACTTCCGGTTTGCCGGTGGGAACCCTCGCGTGCCGGCTTCTATGGCTCCGCGTGCCACCTCTGGCAAGCGTGCCATAGGTTCGCCACCACGGCCCTATACCATTTCAGACAATGGTTGTCCAATCTCTTAAAAACCTCCAGTGATGGAGCATGGACAACTTCTGAAGGCAAGCTGTTCCACTGGTTGTTCTAACTCTCTGGAGATTTTTCCTTCTATCCAGTTTGATCCTCTCCTTGATTGCTTTCCATTCATTTCTTTTTGTTCTCCTTCAGGTGCTTTGGAGAATAGCTTGACTCCCTCTTCTTTGTGGCAGCCCCTTAGATCATTGGAACACTTCCATCATGTCTCCCCTAGTCCTTCTTTTCATTAAACTAGACATACCTAATTGCTGCAACCGTTCTTCATATGTTTTAGCCTCCAGTTCCCTAATCATCTTTGTTGCTCTTTTCTGTACTCTTTCTAGAATCTCAACATATTTTTGATATTGTGGCAACCAAATTCACTGAATCATGAGCCGAGGTGGCGCAGCGGTTAGAGAGTAGTACTGCAGGCCACTTTAGCTGACTGTGATCATTTGAGTTCAGCTGTTCAAATCTCACCGGCTCAGGGTTGACTCAGCCTTCTATCCTTCCGAGGTAGGTAAAATGAGGACCCAGATTGTTGGGGGCAATGTAAAATATATACATTGCTTAATGGTGTAAACCGCTTAAAGAGTGCTTGCACTATGAGGCGGTATATAAATCTCATTAATAAATAATAAATAATAATAAATTCACAATTCTGAACTTTTATGGATTAATGGTGATTGTCCATGTTTACCTTCAGGTTAAAGTTGAAATTACATCCAGTTGGGCAGGCTCCTTTAGTATTTACTGATGAATTTTCCTTTGATCTAGATCACAGGTGTCAAGCTTGATCCCATCACGTGACGTCACATGACGTATCACAAAGTTTTCTGCCTTTGCGGAACTGGGGTGGGCGTGGCCTGCACATGATGCATCTGGCCCCTGGGCTGCCAGTTTGACATCCCTGATCTATATGACCACTATTTG
Source organism: Diadophis punctatus similis (assembly GCA_023053685.1). Classification (NCBI taxonomy): domain Eukaryota; kingdom Metazoa; phylum Chordata; class Lepidosauria; order Squamata; family Dipsadidae; genus Diadophis; species Diadophis punctatus. The sequence continues at coordinate 71,635,912 of JALIGW010000002.1, read as the reverse complement.
GAGGAAATTGTTATATATAGTCATTTACTAGAGTTTAGGACCAACATATCTGCTATGCAAAAACTGGATGATAACTAAAGATTTCATGGATCTCTTTGCTTCCATCAAATGGTTTTCTGTATTTGTTTTCAGCACAGATATACAGCCCTACCCAAATTTGGACTATTTGTGAATTATGACAAAGGTTCAGTCTTGAAGTCTTGCCTGCCATCTTGTAGACTACAATGATTTTCAAGTTACTACACAGTGTCTCATGGATGTGATTGCAAACTCATACGACTTGTTTGCAATAATGATTTTTTTGTTTAAATTAAATAAAAATTAAGTTTGAAGGAAACTTTTAGACATACAGAAAATAATTCATTAATTTTCTCTTTTTATCATCTAACATTTTAAAAAGTGAGGTGATAACTTTAACTTGAAAAGTTTCCATTTATCAGCTTCTTAATTCTCTGGTGTTCCAAGAGCATCTCTTTCTTTAGTAATAATATTATAGTAGTAATAGTATAGTAAAGCAGCAGCGCTAAAGTTCGCAAGAGTGGTTGTGGAGTCTCTTTTTTGTCCTGTTGCTTATTTTGATTTTGCTTGATTACTCTGATTTCCCAGTCTGTTTCTTTTATATGTGGATAGATAGATACAGGGATGGTTTTCACTTACCTTCCCTACCGGTTCACAAATGTGAGCACGTGCGCGTGCGTGCTGGCTTCGCTTGCATGCGCCACCTATGCACAAGCGCACAGCTTCCTACGCATGCGCTTTACTCCCACATGAGCCTTCCGCGCATGCGCCAGGCCTCAAAAAAGTGCACAAATAGGATAGCATAGAGCCAGGGCGGGCCCGGGGCAGGCCCACCCACGATTTCTGCTACCAGTTCGGGCAAACCGAACCGAACGGGCTGAATACCAACTCTGGATAGATGATAGATAGATAGATAGATAGATAGATAGATAGATAGATAGATAGATAGATAGATAGATAGATAGATAGATAGATAGACAGACAGACAGACAGACAGACAGACAGACAGACAGACAGACAGACAGACAGACAGACAGACAGACAGACAGACAGACAGACAGACAGACAATTATAAGCTGACCAGAATTATATGGGAGTTGAATAATGTATAAATCCATCCATCCATCATCAAGCCATGTCTACATTACAACAGTATATGCTTCAGAGGAAATGCCAGATTACCAATGGAAAATGTTGCTTTAACCCCAATGATGAAAGAAGATATTTGTCTGCTTGATTTTGATACATTGGTGAGCAAAGTTGAAGGAACTATTACCTAGCTCTCTCCTACAGGGTTCTTGGTGCAATCTCAAACTCAATCTGGACAGAAGGAAAAAGTAGGTTCTATCTACAGGATTACATCTTCTCATTTGGCAGCCAATCAGTTTTGAACACTTGTGTGTAGCATTGTGTCTGCTACTCATAGTTCCTTCAAGGTGATTATGCACCCATTAATAAATTACCTTTGAACTCCACCATTATTAACTCTAGCAATTCTATGAAATAATTTTCTCTTTTTCTCAGATTCTTGATGATAAGAGTGATAAATGTACTTTTAAAATTTTGCCTTTCCAAAGTGTTACTGAAGATATTATATATGTTTGGTCTGTTCTGCTTTTTAAGACTGGTGTAGGATCTGGGGCTATAGTGGTGTTTCTCTGCTTCTCTCTGATTTCTTTTCCCTTTCCCATGCTTTTTATATACCTACATGAAACCCAGGTTCTTTGTTCAATACACAAGTGTTCTTTATGCAGCTTCTGGCAGCACCCTGAAGCTAAACAGTGATAGTGATAGTGCTGCCTGTGTAAATAGTTATGTAAGTGAAGCAGACAATTTAGTATTCACAGGAAGTCCCACAGATATTCAGGTCTAAGCTATTTAAAGCTTTAAAGCAAGGCTGTCAAACTTTGGATTGGGTAGGGTTGAAGGCCACCCTTAATTCCTGAGTGACATGCCAGAGGCCACAATCAAAAGGAAGCTAAAAAGCAGGGTTGGGATACAAGTTAGGGAGGCCAGCATGAAATGTATTTTAATTCATATTTAATTAAAATTGAGACACGGTTTGGTGTGGTGGATAAGGTATTGGCCTAGCAAGCAGAAGACTGTGAGCATTACTCTTGCCTTAGCCCTGAAAAAAAATGGCTGGGTGATTTTGGACCAGGCAACTCACTCTCAGTCCCATGGATCTCACGAAATTTGTTGTTGTTGTTGTGTACAAAAGAGGAGGAGGAAGGAGAACTGGCATGATTGCCATCTTGAGACATATATGGTAAAAAAATGGAATTTAAAAAAATCTTTCAAAAATAACCGAATGAAATGAGTTAATATGCTCGCTCCTACGCATTTAACATCTTTATTGTTCTGAGATGCAGAAAAAAGTGTCCATGTTTTAAAGCTTAAGGTCAGCACTTTGAATATAAAGCTATTAGCATATTGTTCAAGACGGCAAAACCTCAGACAAATTGGCGGCTACTGCAATCATACTTTGGAGAAATACTGTCCCAAATCTATTTGCTATCCTAATGTGGATTTTTGCATTAATTGAAGCTTCCAAATGCTCCATAAGGCACATTTGATAACTTAGACATCTTTCCTACTCCATTAAAGCATCTGTCTTCTCAGCCAGATGAGGATATCTGAGTCTTCTCGGCTCAGATGATAGGATATGATTTAGGGCCACTGATGGCAGAAAATCTGGGGCAAACAGGAACAATATGCTGATAACTTTACAAGCTTTGTACTTTAGATTGAAGTAAGGAGAACAACCTTTCATTTGACACAATTTACTCCCCACATGCTTGGCATTCTTGAGAAGGTTTTATAGTCCTAGCATTGGACATGCACCAGAGAATGCAAAACGTATGTCATGAGGAGCCGAGGTGGTGCAGTGGTTAAAATGCAGCACTGCAGTTCAGCAGTTCAGCTGTTCAAATCTCACCGGCTCAAGGTTGACTCAGCCTTCCATCCTTCTGAGGTCGGTAAAATGAGGACCCAGATTGTTGGGGGCAATATGCTGAACTCTGTAAACCGCTTAGAGAGGGCTGTAAAGCACTATGAAGCGGTATATAAGTCTAAGTGCTATTGCTATTGCTATGACACTGTGACACAAAGCACCCTGTCTGACATACTCCTGCTATACACTGGGATACATGTATATAAGGGGGATATTTGCACACAACCTAACTGCCCACATGTCATCATTTTGGGTGTCACCATAGTTTGCTGACTCCTGGACTCTTCAGTATCCCCATAGACAATTAATGCTTGTGGATATCTTTTGATAATTCCCAGGTTTTCTGCCAGACCAAGTTCTATCTTTTTCTTCTCTTGGAAATGGAAAATTAATAAGCTGCTATACCCAAAATATCAGTCTCTAGCACCACATATGAAGAACCGTTGTAGGAATTGGGTGTGGCTACTCTAGAAAAAAATAAGGACTAAGGGGGGAACATGATAGCAGTGCTCTGGTGTTTGAAGGTCTACCACAAAGAAAAGGGGGTCAACTTATTTTCCAAAGCATCAAAAGGCAAGAGAAGAAACAATGGATGGAAACTAATGAAGGAGGGAAGCAACCTAGAACTGAGGAGAATTAACAGTGAGAACAATTAATCAATTGAACAGCTTGCCTTCAGAAGTTGTGGGTGCTTTGTAGGGGTGGGTTTCACTTACCTTCCCTACCGGTTTGCATTGTGTCGGAAGTGCACGTTTTGCGCGCGCGTACTCGCTTCGCTCATGCACGTGCCTACGTCACGTCGGGGAAATGACCCTCTGCGCATGCGCAGAAGCCTTTGCACATGCGCAGAGGGCTTTTTGCCAGGAGGTTTTCGAGGAGTGGCGACCGGAGGACCGGTTCGGGGGTGTGGCTAGCTGGCCATCGCTGCCGGTTCAGCGAGCGGAGGCAAATTTCCACCACCGGTTCAGGTGAACCGGTCCAAACGGGCAACAACCCACCACTGGTGCTTCGTCACAAGGTTTTTAAGAAGAGACTGGACAGCCACTTGTCAGACATAATATAGGGTCTCCTGCTTGAGCAGGGGATTGGACTAAAGACCTTCAAGGTCCCTTCCCACTCTGTTCCACCTTAGACATCAAAATCTGGCTAGGTGACTTGGGGTGAGTCATTTTCTCTCAGCTTAACTCACCTCACCACAAGGTTGTTGTGGGGAAAATAAGAGGAGCAAGGATTTAAAAAAATCTTTAAAAAGAAACCTTAGAAACCATAACTGAGATGGAGAAATGTTTTTTTCTTTTTCTGCGATCTGATCTTACGCTTCTAAAGTTTTTTTTTTTTAATTCTGGGCTTGATAAAGTAATTTAACAGAAGTGTGGCTAACACTTGTCTGATCAGAATGATTCCACACTGCTTACTGTTGTTGTTCCAAATGTAATTTTACCACGGTTATTTCAAATTTGGGACACAGCACAGAATCAAGATGATTCCCAACTTTTAAATCTGAACTTGCAAATTCATTCCTGTCCTTAAGTTCCCTTTAACTTATGGCAATGTACAGAACTGAAACTTTGTGCACTTGGACCTGGATGCAGCAGAATCTCTAGACCTACTTTCATTCACGAATCAAAGGGAACATTCTGCAAAGCAAGCATTTAGATGTTGCTTTTTATTTTATTTTTCTTCCCAGCCCCACTACCGTATTTTTCGGAGTATAAGACGCACCTTAGTTTTTGGGGAGGAAAATAGGGGGGGGGGAAATCTGCCTACGAGGTATTCATCTGGATAACGTCCTTAGTCTGGTCAGCTTCAGCACATTATTTTATCCCCTGGTTAGGACTTAAAAAAACCTGCTTCGGAGAGAGTAACAATGAAAGAGCCTGCAAGCCAGTAAGAGCTGGGAAGATCGTTAGCATCTGGTTAGGGCTAGAAAAAAACTTTTTCGGAGCAAGTAGAGCAATGAAAAAAACCCTGCAAAGACTTAGGGCTGGAAAAACCTTCTTCGGAGAGAGTAACAATGAAAAAGCCTGCAAGGTAAGAGCTGGGAAGATTGTTAGCAACTAATTAGGGCTGGAAAAAAAGCTCTGAAAAAAAAAAGCTACATTCAGAGTATAAGACGCACCCAAATTTTCAGCCACTTTTAGGCAGGAAAAAGGTGCGTGTTATACTCCGAAAAATACGGTAAGTGGCTTCAGTTATGGTTGGCAGAATGCCTTGCCCTATTTACCTTCAGTCAATGGAGAGCTTCAGGAAGGAATCAATGTATCCCATAATGCTCCAGGCTTTTAGAATCAGTCCCAACCTCCTCTGGAATGAAATTATTGCAACTTGTCTCTGGAGGTGTTAGAGCTAAAACTCTGGTTAGTCAGAGGAAACATGCTGTTCCAGCTAGACTATTTTTGAAGGGTGGGGGAAAAAAGGAAAGAAAACCACAGTGAGAAAGTAACTGTTAAAACAAGAACTGTGCTTTTTTCCCTTTTTTTTGAAGGACTGTAAAGTTTATTTATCACACACAAAATATATTAAATATAGACTCTAGACTATCATATTGTATGCTGGAAATAAGGAAATTGATTCAAGCTACTCAGCCTGTTCCCTGTGGTAGATACTGTTCAATATCCACTTAGAAGTGTTAAATCTCACCCTGGGTGGGATAGCAGATGAATTTATGGTTTAGATAAACCAAAATGTACATTTAATAGAGAAGACCAGGTCAACGTTATCGACAGTTTAGAAACATTATAAAGATACAAACTGTTTGCAGTCGGGTTTGCAAATGCAAAGATACTGAAGATTAACTGCTGCTGTGAAAATTAAATTTGATTAGGGAAACTGTTCTGGAAAGCTTTTGGGGAAGGCTGACCCAGGAACGACTCCTTGCAACGAACAGTTATTTGCTGGGCTTTGGAAGTTAACCTGAGGCTCAACTGGAACTGACAGCTGTGCGCAGCCTTATTGATTTCCAGTTGGATCTTCCATTTCAAGAGGGCCCAATGGAATGCTAAAGAAATGAGCTGGAACTCCAGTTAGAATAATCGCATGCAGGGCCTTGCCTAGGAATTGTAAACCGACACTTGCTGTGTTTCAGTCTCTCCTTCACCAAGACAGACAGAAAAAATATTACTGTCTTGATGCAATACTATCTTGTGAAACAGCAGTAAGACAATAATATTGCAAAGCAACGATCCTGAAGGTTAGCATCATCCTTAAATCAGACCTGGGCATTTTATGACCCTCGGGCAATATCTGGCCCTTTGGCTATCCCTGTCTGGCCCGCATGTGGTCAATTGGAAATTAGAAAATAAAATGTAAATAAGTGCACTGCAGGGAGCAGGAGAAGAAGCCGAGTGTGCTTCTTTAGTTGGCTGATGAGAGAAAGTGCTTTTCTGTGCCTGCAGCAGAAGAGAGGTGGCCAGGCTGAGGTAAGGCTCCATGCTCCCTCCTCCCTCAATACATGGGCAATAATGGCAAAATTAAGTTCAGCCTTTTGGTTTGACCCTCCACAACAGTCTAGGTTTCTCATGTGACCCCTTGGGAAAATTAATTGCTAAACTGTGTGAGAAGCCTTAACATGGCTCTGGAATTTAATATGTGATGATATATATTCTGTATATATTTCTACTTGTTTCTGATCTTTGTAATGAAAATGATTTATCATCTATCTATCTATCTATCTATCTATCTATCTATCTATCTATCTATCTATCTATCTATCTATCTATCTATCTATCTATCTATCTATCTATCTATCTATCTATCTATCTATCTGTTCTGACCCAGCCTTAGCAGAAACAAGAAACAGACTTCTTGTCACGAAAAACTCCTCTTTATTTTCCTCTTGTGAATTAATTGCATTCACCCACTGAAAAGTCCAGGCATTAGTCCTTCAAGGTGTTAACTGCAGTACAGACCTTATCAGTTCCTTGTGATAATTGCAAGGCCGTGAGCTCCCAGAAAAAAGGCTGCAAATTAAGTTCTGGCAAGCAGTCTTTGTGGCACTAAACACAATGAGCGAAAATCTTCAGAAATATGAACTGTTGTCTCCTACAATAACCACTCTCCATTCCTTCTTTTTTATTCACGAGCCAGGGAGGGGCCATTCAGCGTCCACATGTGCTTTGCTTCCTGAGTCAACTCCTTGTCCTCCGTTGTTCTCCTCTCCTAACTGCTCTGCGCATACATGCATCTGGAACAGGCCCCAGCTGTTCTTCCTTCTCATTTATCTCAGCTTCCAAATGCTGCTGCCTCTCCGGTGGCTGGGAAATGTCAGATGGCCCTGGCTCTATCTCTCCGTCTGACTCCAGAACTGGCCCATACTTCCCCAGACTCCAGAACTTCCCCAGACTCCAGAACTGACCCAAGTTCCTCCCCAACCTCCTCATCGTCCAAGTCTGCTGCCAGCTCTGCTGACAGCTGGCAGGTCACAACAATATCTATCTATCATCCATCTATCTATCTATCTATCTATCTATCTATCTATCTATCTATCTATCTATCTATCTATCTATCCATCCATCCATCCATCCATCCATCCATCCATCCATCCATCCATCCATCCATCTTCTATCTTCATCATCATCATCTTTATATCATGATGGTAGCAAAAAACACAATCAAGCATGGAAGGAATGTGAAGCAAGAATAATTGTAACAATTACTCTACTTCTAGAGCAAGCAAATAAAATGTCTGTGAAATGGGAAAGGATTATAATCCAGCTTCAAAGGGCAATAAACTCTTGGAGATGTGGAGAGCTCACAGGGTGAAGAGATGAAGATGATGGGGAATTCTTATTGGACAGGTGGAATTTATGTCATGGAATTTGGTTGTAGAACATTAGTGAACAAGTAACCAGCAGAACACCCCATGAAACGTCTTTATCTGTTTGCAAGGACATCGGCTGTGCTTGTTACCATTCAATACATTTCAGTGGTGTCCTCGACTTACGATCACAATTGAGCCCCAAATTTCTCTTGCACTCCATTTTACAACTTTTTTTGCCACAGTTGTTAAGCAAGTCTGTCAACATCCGAGACAGCATGCCATTCAAAGTGGTCACAATGCGCCGTTTTAGAGTTGCCACACACATGGAGGGGGATGCATGGGGCCACAGATGGGTGTTGGGTGATAGAACTCACACTGGGAGAGGACCCAGGAAGACAAGCCAGCTGTGGTCGGTTCAGAAGCCATCCAGGCTTGAAGAGTACTTGCTGGAGCCAGCCAGAGAGCAATCGGGCTTGAAGAGTGCTTGCTGGAGCAGGGCCAAAAAAAGTACTTGCTTGAGCTGGCCAGGAAGCAACTATGCTGCAGCAAGAGTACTTGCTGGAGCCATCCTGGAGCAGTGGGTTCCTCCTGGTTCGGACTGGTTCTATGGAACCGGTAGTAACTTGGTGGCCTGGGTCACTAGAACCGGCAGCGACCCAGGCCTGCCATACCCCCGAACTGGCTCTCTCAGCAGTGCCATAGGCACCGCCATCTTGTTTTTTGCTTCTGCGCACGTGCAGAAGCTGGTTTTTGCTTCTGTGCATGCGCAGAAACTGGTTTTTTAGCACTGCACATACACATGCAGCGCGTCAAGCAGCAAATTGGCAGCAAAGAAAAACAGAACCCACCCCTGATCCTTTCCCACCAAATTAATCAGAAACAGAAGATATGTATATTTCAAGTTTGTTCAATTATTAGATTATTATCTCTTTTATTCATTAAACATGAAACTCAGTCAACTGAACATTTAAAAATGTGTCACAAATACCATTGACTGGTGCTAATGGTTTATATGGGTTGCTGCCGTATAAATATCTTCTTAAAATATATGATGTTCCGAGTAGCGCAGTTTTTTTGCAGTTCCGCTGGTGTTATTGCAGGAAGCTGCAATTTCTTGATGTGTTTTGTAAAATTCTTGGACATGGTACCAAGTGCCCTGATGACAATGGGTATCACTGTTACATGTTTCATCCATAGCCATGTAGTTTTGATGGCCAGGTCGCAATATTTCATAACTTTTTCCAGTTCTTTTTCTTTGACTCTGGCGTCTCCTGGTACAGCGATATCAATAAACTGTACGCTTCGGCCCTCGACAACCGTGATATCTGTCATGTTGTGTTCCAAATGATGATCCGTCTGTATTCGAAAGTCCCACAAGATCTTCACTGCCTCATTTTCGGTAACTTTTTCCACTTTGCGCTCCTATGACTTTTCAGATACAGGTATGTCGTATTTTTTACATAATGACCAGTGGACTAATTTAGCAACTCGATCATGTCTAGCTTTGTAATCCGTTTGCGTGATTTTGCTGCACTCACATATTAAGTGTGAAACAGTTTAAACTTTGTCATTGCAAAGTCGGCAGTTTGGATTGTCAGTGGATTTTTGTATCTTTGCTTTCATGGCATTAGTTTGTAGTGCTTTTTCTTGAGCAGCAAGTATTAAACCCTCCATTTCTTTCTTGATGGTTCCTCTCTTAAGCCATGCCCATGTCAAGTTTTTATCACATTTTCCTTCAATGTTTTTCAAGTGCTGTACATGCAGAGCTTTGGTTTTCCATCCATTTAATCTGTCATCCAACTGTTTTCATCATCATCATCATTATTATTATTATTATTATTATTATTATTATTATTATTATTATTATTATTATTATTATTATTATTATTATTATTATTATTATTATTATTATTATTATTATTATTATTATTATTATTATTATTATTCTTCGCACTTGTATGCCGCCCACTCCACAGAGACTCTGGGCGGAATGTTTATATTCTGCCTTTGTTTCTGTTGGTTTTTATAATGTTCTCCGTTTTCACAGCCTGCAGCAATCTTTCTGTGCTTTGGTTCACATAATCATTCAAACTTCATTTTTCTTTTACAGTTCAATGGATTTGCAACAGCCCTCTGCCCCCCAATTCTTCTTGGCAGGTACAATCTGTCAGTGTCACTTCATGGATGTAAAGCGTGGTACATATTCATTGTTGTTGTTGTTGTTGTTGTTGTTGTTGTTGTTGTTGTTGTTGTTGTTGTTATTATTATTATTATTATTATTATTATTATTATTATTATTATTATTATTATTATTATTATTATTATTATTATTATTATTGAAACAACCTGAAAAGATAGTGTGATGTAAATAGAAAATAATTCATTGATAAATAATACATTTTGCTACATATTTTCCTCTGTAACTCTCCCAATCATTATCCAGAAGTTTTTCATAAATCAATAAACATCTGGGATTAATCAGAAATATAGGGCATAATGGTGACAGGCATTTTTGACTCCATTAGTTTCAAATGATACTTGAAAGGCTAAACTTTGGATGGGTTATTATACCAAACTTAAAAATAAATATAATTTCTACCATCAAGCATTCATGTTAAAAATAAATAGAAAACTAAATTAAGATGGGACAAGAAAGTTACAAAAGTAATATAATATTATATATTATTTAGGTCCTTTTTTTGCATAGCTCAAGAGACAAAAGAGGAACTGTTAGTCATCTCTAATTATCTGAAACACCTGTTTTTGCTTGTAATTAACACCTTTACTATCTTAGTAGTAGGTTTGATCTGAAGTTGCAAGTTTTAGGTTTAAATAAAATTGAGGCATTTCAGTTTTAAAAATGGCATATCTTCCCTTCCTTTTCCTTCCTTTCCCTTTTCCTGTTATATTGTAAAGATGCATTTTTGCTCCAATGAATCTTTTAGTAAACTAATTTACAGATCATAATGGCAAGAAATCAGAAAGATAATTTAACTGCACATTGCACTTGTAATTTTAAAGAAAGTTATTTTTAATAGCTTAAACACATATACAACATCTACACCCATCACTGTTAGGTGTCATGTAATTAAAGTTGCTCAATACATTTCGTGCAACTATATTCCAGTACAGGCTTACCTGATCTCCTCCTCCACAACATAAATCTTTTTTCACAATGTAACTCTTTTTAATTTAAACCACAGTGAATTTTATAAGATCATATTTTTAAAATATTGGGGGGGGGAATGGAACATGATGTGGTGCTTTATTCAGGAATATTTTTGGTGGTGGTGGGGAGATGGCTATCCTCATGGGTTTCTGAAAACAGCTATCTTTGTTGGTTCTTCAGTTTCAAAGGGATGGTTTAACTGATTTTGGTTTGAATGAAGACTTTGCATTTTAAAATCATAGTCTGCATTCAGTTGTAAAAGCATAAGGAAGCTAAGCCATCAAAGTGAAAATTCTTCTTGCCAGCATCATAGGAAAGATGTGCATGTGTGCATGAAAAAAGCAGAATGAGGAACTCAATGATGCATTCATTGCAAAAAATTGAAAATGTTAAGTTTCAGGAGTATTCAATAGAACCCATGATGATATTACACACATAATGCCATCACACAAACAATGCAATAACATTTGGTGGTATATATGGTGCCAATTTTTCTCTGTGCTGCTTGCTCTCACGCTTACATTTCTCCAAGTTTTAGAACTCAGAGCTAAAAATAGATGCTTTGTAACCTCATGAATGGAAAGTAGTTTCCTCTCTTTCGAATCTGCACCCAAGAAGAGGATGACATGCCCAGAGAGCATATTCAATGGATGCTGGCCATGCACTTAAGAACCAGGCAGAGTCAAAAGTATGACCCACCTTTCTCAAATATCATTCTTTACATAAGACTGAATGCCCACACAGGTTAACAGAGGAGTTCTCATGACCAGCTCACATGAAAAGTTTTACTATATTGAAACTGCAGCAGGGCTGCAATTTTAATTCTGCTCCATCAGAGTTCTGATAGCTTTTGTCTGCAGAAACTGTCTATAAAGGAACTCTACTTTGCAAGTAGTTCCTCAAAAGAATGGGCTCCACAGGATTAAGATGGATGTCCTCACCATAAAGATATCCTAATCAACAGGTATGTTTATAGATGTTCATGTAAATAACTGAATGCATGCTAGCTTTCAAAGTTTCAAAGTCCTAGGTATGAGTGATGTATGAGGAGGGATCAGGAAAGAGAAATAGGTATCTTTTTAATTCCAAACTTTGTTGAAAAGGCCTGAGACTAACATTGTTTTCTATGTGTCTTCTTTCATATGGAGAGAAATATCATGACTATAGAATCAGATGCAAGAGATGGAAAGGATTTGAGAGATTATCTAGTTCAACTGTTTATGGAGATTCTCAGTCATCCACTTTTCACCCAAGAACATCAGTTCTGACTGGTCAGAACTGAGGAAGCTTCTTCGATGAGAAGTACAAAGTCTTCTTCCTCAAAGAAGAAACCTAGTCCAGTGGTCTTTTGAAAAAGAACCTTTGAGATGATCTAGTTCAACCATTTAGCTAGTACAGTAATCCAGATTCCCAGGAGGAGAGGCTGCATTCTATGGGGCAAAAAACATGGAATTTTAGATACTTTGTGTGAAAGAAAGAGCATTAAAACACATCCTCTCACAGTATATGCTCAATGGTGCAAGTAATCTGCTTTAGTTTGGCAAGATTTGTCTACTGTATAGATGAGGAACAATGGAAACTGCTTAGAACGGTCTTGGTTTGACAAGTACAGAAGTCTATTATTATAGCTTCTGCTTAAGTATTCCTCATGAAAGAGACTTCGTCCCTCTCAAGGCACTGTGTTCAACATTTGACCCCTAAAAATATCTATAATCTACTTCGCTAAATTTGCATCTTTTTTTGGGTGGGGCTGTCTTCTGGAAGACTATATGTGGCAGCCTTTCAGACAGTTCCCTTTTCCACAGTAAATATATCTAGTATCTCTTGTCTATATTTCTCTTCCAGATTGTTTATCATCTTGGTTGCTTTATAAGACATATTTAAAATCTAACAGCACTCCAAATATAAAGGGATTTTTATTATTTCTGAAATGAAATAAACTCCTCCTCCTTTCAGAAAACTTGTTACTTCCTCACCCCTGAGCCCTCCCTCTCTCTCTGTCTCACACTCCACACACATTCTCTCTCACACACAATTATCATCCATCCTGCCATCCATCCATATATTTTTTGGAGCTGTTATGTTCTGTTCCTCTGTAAATGAATCCTTTTTATCCTCCTGATCTTTTCTTTCTTTAAATCCTCTTCTTGGTCCCCCTACTTCACCAGCTGGTGATTTAAACTTCTTTCCTCAAAAAGCAACAACAGCCACAATAAGACAATTAAAAAAGGGAGAAGCTTCACAACAAGATGTAGACAGACAGATTGAAAAGTGTCAGGGAATTGCGCAGCAGGTGTCCAAATGAAGTCAGAGACGCTGACACTTGTAGTTTTATATAAATAAATATATTTTTACATCAATATATACAGCAAACAAGATAGGAGCATCATGAGGTAAATCACAGAGCACTCAGGGCACCCAGAAGAAAAAGGCGGGAAAGAAAGGGAAACTCCTCGTCCACTTCCACACCCACAGCAACCAATCACAGCGCAGATTGCCTCATGCACTCTTCAACCAATCAGCTGTAACTCTGGCCCACTGCACAACTCCACTGCTCCAGCTACTAATTTTAAATATCTTTGACAAAATGGCTGCCCCCTCAAGCAAGACTCTTGTGGTCTTCAACCCTCTTAGGTGGGGTGGCAGAATTAAATTTCTCCATTTCTCCATTTCTCCACCCATTCCTATTGCAAAGCTCAGTGCTAGAGTTGTGGAAGTTGTTAGTTTGTTCAAATGGCTTAAAGAAAAAGAGAGGTTGTGCCCGTCTCTCCCAGGATCCCAAGATAATCTGATTCCTCCCAATATTAATGGATGTGAGGGAAGGAACCAGAGGTGGGTGTCACATAATGTAACAACCGGTTCGCCCAGCACCGGAAATGTGAGCGCGTGTGCGCCATTCGTGCATGAGCATGACCTTACGCGCATGTGCACAGCTCCAAAAACACAGATATGGCCAAAATAGCGCCAGGGTGGGTGGCCATGCCCACCTGCCGGTTGGAACTACCAGTTGCCTGAACTAATCCAAACTGGCAGCAGCCCACCACTGGAAGGAACCTTCATCAGCAACAGAAGAGAAAATTCAGGAGGTATCTCAGATCCTGTGGAGATACCCCTTTAGTGGGAATTAAAAAAACATCCTAAACTGCACAGTATCAGCAACTCAGGATGAATTAATCTCATAGATCATCATCACGGGGGGGGGGGAGTCATCCACAAGTCAGGAAACATAGATTATGGGACAATTAGTTATGAACACAAGGAAAAGTTTCTTTCAGCAGACAGCAGTTCTCATTTGAGTTTCCTTAAACCTCAATCCCTGGGAAAAGTATTTATGGTGAAATACTACCTTAAAATAGGGCAATGAATAAAAATAAACTGACATTAAAACAGTAGCATTTTATTAATCAGCCAGAAGTGAAGATACGATTCTTTGTCCCTTCAAATGGAAGTCTTTCTTTTAAAAATCGCAGGGATTCCCCTTGGAGATTAGAATGGCCCCAACCCTGTTGACCTTTTGTAAGGCTTTAAAAACTTGGCTATGGACTCAGGCCTGGGGCTCAGAATATGTTTAAGGACCCAGTTTCATAGCTTTAATCATGTTAGTTGGTTAACTATCTTGGCTGCTGAATTTGTTTTTGAGTGTTTTTACTATATTTAATTGTTTTAACTGCTCTATCATTTCAGAATTATAAGTCACCCAGAGCCAGCAGGACGTGATACTGAATAAATAAATACCTTTGAACAGAATGGTTTCTTGTTGATCTGTAATGATCATTAGAAGGTAAAAGGTCTAGAGTTCCAGATTATGGTTCAAATTGGCTACTGAATCAAATCTAATGACCTCTACATTGATCTGAGGCAAACTGGCTGTTTCCTAAACCACCAAAACAGCGTCCAGACCAAACCATTTGGTTAGCCCACCCTACTACTCTTTCTTTCTTTCTTTCTTTCTTTCTTTCTTTCTTTCTTTCTTTCTTTCTTTCTTTCTTTCTTTCTTTCTTTCTTTCTTTCTTTCTTTCCTTCCTTCCTTCCTTCCTTCCTTCCTTCCTTCCTTCCTTCCTTCCTTCCTTCCTTCCTTCCTATGTTGCTCATCTCCCCTACAAGGCAGGGGCGGGTTGCTTACTTACCGATACCGGTGCGCTGTGCGCGCATCTCCGCGTGTCACGTGTGCCCCCCTCACTACGCGCGCGCCCCCTTGCGCGATTTTGGTGAGATTTTGCTTCTGTGCATGCGCGGAAGCAAAATCTCGCTGAAATCTCACACGCGCGCGCATCCTCTCACAAGATTTCGGCGAGATTTTTCTTCCTCGCATGCGCAGAAGCAAAAAAGACGAAAAATTCTTTTAAAAAGATGGCGACGCGCGTGACTGTCCAGTGAAGACGGCACCGGTGCAGTCACGTGCAAATTGCATAATCGGTGGGTCCCTACCAGAGCTGCGCACTGGACAGGAACCCATCCCTGCTACAAGGTGACTCTAGGTAGTTTTACATCATGTTAGATAGCTTGTCCTTCTAAATCAAATTAAATTAAAGTGTTAATCTGAGGCCTCAATCCAATGCAGTGCTTAGGGGAATAGTTCTCAAATGTAGCTGATTGGGAAGCAATTATCTTCCCAGACATGAGATTAGGACAGCTATGGAACAACTCTTGAGGTTACTATTATTATGCTTATATGTGTGTGTGTGTTTGTGTGTTATTATCTATTATTTTATGTTGTATGTTCTCTCTCTTTATGTATGTACAATGGCCATAAGTGTGAAAAATGGTCATGAGTTATCTTTCTCAATGCCATTGAAAATTTGAACGATCACTAAATGAATGTGTGTGTGTGTGTGTGTGTGTGTGTGTGTGTGTGTGTGTGTATTCACTCACCCATTCATTCATTCATTGGCTTATGACAATTCATTTAGTGACCATTCAGAGTTACAATGGCATTGAAAAAATAAGTCATGACTGTTTTTCCCACTCGTGGCCATTGTAGTATCCCCATGGTCATGTAGTCAAAATTCAGATGCTTGGCAATTGGCCTCTATATTTATAGAGGTTGTCCTGAGGTAATTTCACCACCTTTTGCAATTTTCTGACAAGCAAACTCAATGGATTTACTTAACAATTGCACTTAACACCTACAGTATGGCAAGGAAGGTCGTGAAATGGGGCCAAATTCACTTAAAAACTGTCTTGCTTATCAACTGAAATTTTGGGCTCAGTTGTGATGATACATTGACGACTACCTGTGTAGGATTTATTGTATGCTGCCCAAAGTCTTTTTGGAGTTGGATGGCCTTAACAATCCAATAGAATAATTAGTACCATTCAATGCTTATATTTTGGTGGGGAGAACCTGGTTTCCTTCTCTTCCCCAGGAGCCCCTGACAATACACACTAATGGGCAACACTCCATTTCACATTTCTTGTTTCTCTACCTGAAATAATGATAGGAAGGACCCAGATGGGAAAAATAAAATATAACAGGTTCGTCTGAACTTCTGATCCAATGTTTATGAGCAGATTGTAAAAGACCCTTTCTTTTACAAAAGAACCTTCTACAGTGTTATAATCATCTCTAAGATAAAGGAGATGACAAATTCTCCAAGTGGTTATTTAGCTAGATTGCCTATGTGGACCTCCTGTGAAGCCATTATTTATTTATTTATTATTTACATTTCTATGCCGCCCAACTCCCGAGGGACTCTGGGTGGCTCACACCAGAAAGAAACATAAATAGAAAATTTAAAAAGCAGATTAAAATACAATTAAAAATTACAGTCGTCCATCATTCATGGGCCAACCTCATCTATCCTCACCAGAGGTCAATGGTCCCAGGACTGTCGGAAAAGCCAGGTCTTGACGGCTTTACGGAAGGCCAGTAGGGTGGGGGTAGTACAAATCTCGGGAGGTAGCTGGTTCCAGAGAGCGGGGGCCACCATAGAGAAGGCCCTCCCCCAAGGGCCCGCCAGCCGACACTGTTTAGCTGACGGGACCTGGAGGAGACTGACTCTGTGGGCTCTAACTGGTCATTGGGAGGTATGTGGTAGCAGGCAGTCGCGCAAATACTCTGGCCCTGAGCCATGTAGGGCTTTAAAGGTAATAACCAACACCTTGAATTGTGTCCGGAGACTAATGGGAAGCCAGTGCAGCTTGTGGAGGATTGGTGTAGTGTGGGTGTATCTAGGAACGCCAACAATCACTCGCGCGGCTACATTCTGGATCAACTGCAGTCTCCGAACAGTCTTCAGGGGTAGCCCCATGTAGAGTGCATTAGTCAGGATTAGCCAGGAGAAATCCATAATCCTTAATTCAAGAAACAGAACCCCCAGCAGTCAGGTATGAAAACTTCTATGAAATCTTTTTCCAACCATGGTTGAAATTGGGTGAAAAAGAGACATTAAGTTTGCTATTTGCCATTCATTTTTTGAGCCTTTCACCTTTCAAGTAGTTTTACACAGGTACAAGCAGTTTGTTTAGATGTTTTCAGGATACAAATGTAAGGGATAGGTCTTCAAGTGTATTTTTTCTTCCAGTCACTTGACCTGATGTCTTTTGTGGTTGCTATAGCGATGGCCCATCTGCTTATAATATTTGAAAAACTAGTGATTCACTGTTCTTAAGAGAAGAATTCTAACACACAAATAGAAAACTAATTTGCTTCCTCTTCAGCTCTTACTCCCTATTTGACAACTTGGAAGAAGTCCGTGTAATCTTATGAAGAAAAATATGGTTTTTTTTCCTAATTAGAATGACAGAAAATACCCATCCTCCAACTGTTTTCCATGTGTTTGTTTTGTCAGATGTTTTTTCCAGCAAGCAATATTGGGGGGGGGGGGGGAGAGAAGAGAAGAGGAAAGTGATTGTTTGCAACACATTAATTAATAACCATGATGAATGTGATGCTGATGTAATTGTTACATATATACTGGCTCTTTTCATGTATTATACTGGTAGAAAAAAACGGGTATATCTCTGCATCCCTATCCAGATATAAATTCTAGATTTATAGCAATGCATATAATAAGTTTCCATTCTACAAAGCTTCTGGCATGCACAGGCATCTCCCAAGGATATTGCTAACTTGAAAGAATTGTATGGAGAGAAACAGCAAAGAAGTCATTCATGTAAATGTCTGTGTGTCCATCAATACCAGTGATATGATATTAAACCACCTAAACAGGATATTAACCACCTAAACAGGATGCCACAGAGGCCAAAAAGTAAACCATCTTTGTGACCTTCATTTGTTTCATTTCACAAAGATCCCCAGAAAACTGGATTCCTCAACTGGATACAATCAAGGACCAGAGAGGTACTAGTACCACTCTATAAAGCCTTGGTCAGACCACACCTAGAGTACTGCATCCAGTTTTGGTCACCACACTACAAAAAAGACATTGAAACCCTAGAGAAAGTGCAGAAGAGAGCAACCAGGATGATAAAGGGTCTGGAAAATAAAACATACGAAGAGCGGTTGCAGGAACTGAGCTTGGCCAGTCTGGCGAAGAGAAGGACCAGGGGTGACATGATAGCAGTGTTCCAATACTTGAGGGGCTGCCACAGAGGAGGGGGTCAGGCTGTTCTCTATGGCACCAGAAAGCCAAACAAGGAATAACGGATGGAAGCTGACCAAGGAGAGATTCAACCTGGAAGTGAGGAGAAACTTTCTGACGGTGAGAGCGATCAACCAGTGGAACAGCTTGCCAGCGGAGGTTGTGAGAGCCCCAACACTTGCGACCTTCAAGGGGAGACTGGACTGCCATCTGTCTCAAATGGTGTAGGAACTCCTGCTTGAGCAGGGGATTGGACTAGATGACCTACAAGATCCCTTCCAACTCTAGTAATAAATCTAAACTCCAGGGAAATTGTTTCATGGACCGGTTCTGTTTCTGCACTCCACTCCTTTATTCACTGATTCCATCTGGATTTTTTCTTCATGAAAAGTTTGTGGTCTCCAGCTTTTCTTCCTACGGTATTAGCACCAGAAGGACAATAGGTCTTCTTAATTGAATTGATAGCAAAGAAAAAAAAGGAAAGAGCTGATGATCTTTCTTTGAATACCTATACCATTATATTTCAAGAACAAATCTTCACCTTTCCTCCCTGCCTAGATTTTCCAAATTCCAGAATCCAAATGCTAATAACAATATCAGTATAAGCTTGCATGCTACCTTTTACAAGTCCTTGTACAAAGGACTTGAGAGGTGGATAAAAATGCCAAATACAATCTAATTGGATTGGCTGACTGACTGTGTGACTGACTGTAATAATACCAACAAAAACAAAAGTGATAAACAATAGTAACCAATAGCTTGTTGGAGAAAAATAAAATATAGAGTCCAATCAAAGGCAAGACAAAAGTTCAATAGGTCTAATTTAAAGGAGCATTACAATTTACTTTATTCCAGGGCCTGCTACAAAAGTTGATCCTTAAAGATTAGTGAAATCACAGACATTCGACAGGGTGGGCACAGCCATAGGGAAAGCTGATCTCCTCTAAATCCAATAAGATTATAGTGTTTTACAGGTGGTACTTGGAGCCAACCCTGCAAAACTTACTGCCTATGCAGAAATAAGAGCAAAAAGGTTGTAAGTCATTACGAGCTTTAAGAGTGACAAGTTATAAGTGGAAGCTCACTGATCAAGAGCAGCTCAAAACATAGACTACTCATATTTTCACAAATGAGAGCAGTTATAACTTCTTACCAGTCTTCAAATGTAGCCCTGTTTACAGAACATTTTAATAATCCAATTAGGCTGCAACTAAGGAATTGGTGACTATAGAAGTCATCTCTAAGTCCAGGAAATTGTAATTGGCAAACAAGATATATATATGCAAAGCCCTTGAGAACATCTTATTTATATATTACAGTATTATGAAATGTCTTCATAGAGACATTCCTAGGGTATGGACAGAAAACAGAGTATCTCTAGGATCCAATATTTGGAACCTCATTTGATACTCACCAGGTTCTCTCTCCCAATTAACTTTGATTTTTAAAATATTGTTTGAATTTAAAAAAAATAGTCTGCCTGCCACTGAGTGCATGATTCAAGTGTTGAACTTTAATTATTGAGACCAGGTTCAAATTCCTATTCAATCTTGGTGCTCAGGTGTGATTTTAGGCTGCCATTCTCTCATCACCGACTAATTTTAGACAACTTTAGAGTCCTTCGGGAGTTGGGAGGCATACAAATGTAAACAAACAGATATACCCACGTAACACCTATACTCCGCCAGCTGCATTGGTTGTCCATTGGTCTCTGGGTGCAATTCAAGGTGTTGATTATCATCTTTAAAGCCCTACATGGCTTAGGACCAGGTTATCTTCGGGACCGCATCCGACCTCATACATCCCTACGACCAGTTAGGTCCCACAGAGTTGGTCTCCTCCAGGTCCCTTCAACCAAACAATGTCGGTGGACGGACCCTAGGGGGAGAGCCTTCTTTGTGGGAGCTCTGGCTCTCTGGAACCAACTCCCCCCAGAGATCCGAATCATTCCCACCTTGCTGGCCTTCCAGAAAGCCATTAAGACATGGCTCTTCCTGCAGGCGGGGTGATTGTGACTGTTGCTTGTGTTGTTTTTATCATTTTAATCACTATTTTATTATTGTTGTTTTTATAGTATTTTTTTTATAGTATTCAGCTGTTCTTATATATGTTGTACGCCGCCCTGAGTCCCCAGGGAGTAGGGCGGCCTATAAGAATCGCAAAATAAAATAAATAAATAAATAAATAAATAAATAAATAAATAAATAAATAAATAAATAAATAAATAAATAAATAAATAAATAAATAAATAAATAAATAAATAAATAAATAAATAAATAAACTGTTGTTCTGTTGTTGCAGAATGAGGAGAAAAATAATTGCCCTTCTCTATGTTTACTACTGTGAGTTCCCAGAAAAAAAGTGGGATATGAATGCAATAAATCATAAATAAATAGATTGTATTTACACATAAGTGTTTACACACAGTGTTCCAAATAAAGCAGAACTCCGAGGCAAGTAGATTCCTCAAGGAACGATTTATTGGATACAGCACATTGGCACAACTGGTGAAAACCGACTCTGAAAGTTCCCATGGTTTTCACCTGATTAAAAAGGTTGCTTATTTATTTATTTGTTTTTTTTGTTTTTTTATTTATTGAATTTATATTGTAGCCTATTCGCACATGATGACTCAAGGAAGCTTAAAGAATATAAAACCTCATTTAAAATAATAAAACTAATAAAAAAGAATCAAATTAATATAATATAATAAAATAAAATAAAATCACACACCCTCGCCGCCTAGGTTCCCCAGGCCTGCTGGCAGAACTAGATATTCAGCGCCTTCCGGAAGAGTGTTAGAGTGGGGGCCATTCTAATCTTTGGGGAAATGTTGTTCCAGAGAGAGGGAGCCAGCATGGAGAAGGCCCTTCTTCTGGGTCCCACCAGGTATATCTCCCTAGGGCAGGGGTCATCAACCCGCAGCTCTGGAGCCGCATGTGGCTCTTTCATTCCTCTGCTGTGGGTCCCTGTCGCTCAAAGTATGTGTTACAACTGCCAATGTGTGGCACCCGTTGGCATGTGATTTATTGAGCTTTTTGACCCCTGGTAGGGGGCTAAGTCTAAGAAAATAAAAGTTTCAGAAGAAAAACAGAACGTTTAATTCAACTACATATGCTAGTTTTGTGGTCACTCAGGAAATAGTCAGGCACGGGAAGGGTTTTGTGGCTCCCAGTGGTTTTTTTTCAGTGGGAAATGGGTCCAAATGGCTCTTTGAGTGTTTAAGGTTGCCGACCCCTGCCCTAGGGGATGGGACCTGCAACATTCCCTGCCTCTCTGCTCTGATGGGTCGGGTAGATGTGACCAGCAAGAGACGGTCGCTCAGATAACCTTGGTTATTCCACGCCTCCTCTCCCCAGCCACCTGTTGGAATCTCCTTGGTTCCCACAGGAAAACTTTGTTTTGACTACAAATCCCCAGCTATCTATTTTCCCCCTCCCTGCCCCTTCTTCCTTGTGGCAACCCTGAAGCCTCAAAAATGGCCTCAGCCAAGTCTGCTTCAGAGTTCACTCTTCTTACAAAATAAAAAAAAGTTCAATAGCTGCATCTTTGGGCTTTATGTGGAATCTTCCCAAAGTCAAAAGTAAGTTGGATGGTACGAAGAAACTTGGAAGGCTAAAAGCAGGTGGTAGAAAGCAACTGAGTCAATTTTCCATCTGGCCTGCCAATGTTTCTGCCTGGCCACATACATATTGGCAGTTATTTTATGAATGCAACAGCTCCCAAGCCACATGGCGGTCATATTGCAAGTACAAGAGTTCAGCCTTCTAAATAGGACAGCTTGGTTTCAGATGAATCCAGAAACATAATTATTTCCTAAAATAATCTATGTCCCATTCATCAGATCATTGACAACATTTCAAAATTAGTTTCCATCTCCTTCAATGAAAATCAAAGGAATCTAATCATTGTTCTATAAAAGTCTTAAATTAAGAATGGCACATTCTCTCACATATATTCAACCTCTGGGCTGATGATTTGAGAAATGAATTTGATGAAACTCATTGTTGGATAGAGTCCCATTTAAGTCGAATTCAGTAAGTTATGAAGAATAAATCATGATGATGCTCCACATTTGGCACTACCCTAACATTTGCCATAGGCCTGTGATGGCAAACATATGGCATGCATGCCACAAGTGGCACGCGGAGCCATATCGGTGGGCACGCGAGCTCAGGTCAGCTGATTTTCGGGCCTTCTGGGCCCACTGGGAGTCGGGAAACAGCCTGTTTTCAGCCTCTGGAGGGGGTGGGGAAGGCCTGTTTTTTGCTCTCCCCAAGCTCCAGAGCCTTTCTAGGAGCCTGGGGAGGGCAAAAACGGCCTTCCCCACCTCCCCAGAGGTCCTCCAGAGGCTGGAAACTTTCCATTTGCCGACTTCTGGTTGAACCGTAAGTTCCATTTTTTGCTCTCCCCAGACTCCTAGAAAGGCTCTGAAGCCTGGGGAGAGCAAAAAAACGGAACTTCCGGTTCAACCGAAAGTTGGCAAACAAAATGTTTCCAGCCTCCGTAGGACCTCCGGGGGGGGGAGGCCATTTTTGCCCTCCACAGGCTCCTAGAAAGGCTCTGGAGCTTGCAGAGAGAAAAAAAATGGGCCTTCTGGTTCAACCGGAACTTGGCAAATGGGCCATTTTATTTATTTTTTTATTTATTTGGAGGTTCTTCTATGCCGCCCTACTCCCTGAGGACTCCGAAGGGCCTCCGGGGGGTGGGGAAGGCCATTTTCGCCCTCCCCAGGCTCCTAGAAAGGCTCTTGAGCTTGGAGAGAGTGAAAAATGGACGTGCCATCGCATGCTGGGAGCGGGGGGGTCACGCACGCATGTGCGTGGGGGCTGCATGGAATTATGAGTATGGGCACGCACATGCGTGCCCCCCCTTTTGGCACGCGAATCAAAAAATGTTCGCCATCACTGATATAGGCTTTAATATTTTTAAATTGTGCCAGTGGTGTTGTAAGCAAAGTGACACATATTAGCAGATTAATCACCATTTGCTGATTATATTGCATAATAAAATAATACAAATGTACAGCATTTTCTTAATAGCTAACCTGGTCTGTATAAAGTTCTGAAAGAAAAATATTGAACACAGATGCTTAAGATGCTTGTATTTCTTAGCACCATTTGATATTAATATGTACAAATATACATATATCCAATCTTTCTCTCATGCTCAATAAATACACATACTTTAGTGAAAAAAAATGCTCTGGAACAAACTTTATTGAAGAAGAAGAAAAAACAAAAACATTCTCACTGGAACAAAAATGCTATATATTCCTGAAAAGTATAAATAGTGTATGTAGCCTCGAATCAGGTTAAACTATTGTGGAATTCTTTTTGCCATAAATTAAACAATCTTAAGCATCTTTATGCAAAAATAATAGAATGATGTAAAATGTAAGTATATGTAAGTATAATAAAATATAACATATTCTTAATGAACGTGCTATTCTTGTGGTGGGGACATTAGAAGCTGAATGAACTAATAAAGAAATATGAACAGCAAGGAAGAACACGCGGTAGAGTATTAAGAGAACCGAAGAACCCTAAAAGATATTACAAATAATGATGGTGGAGGTGGAAGAGTTAATAGTATATTAGAAAAAGAAGTCTAAAAAAAAAGATAGTGTAATAAGAGGAATAAGAAATCCTAAAAGATATTTTGAATAATAATGGTGGAATAAATTATAATTATATTGATCAATATAAATAGACTGAATAAAAGAGTTTAGATACTTCTTAAATTAAAAAATTCAGAAGGAACTATGTATAGTTTTTATAGTTTAAATTATATAATTAAATATGATGCATATATAGAGACTATTATAAATATGTAAGGAAAATGTTAATATCTTGACTATATTCAACCATAAATTAAGGTGGAAAGGGGGTTACTATGGTCTCACATGTTTGTTGCAATAAAAAAAAAGAGGTAAAATGTTGTATTCTGATGGAAATACGTAGAGAGTTTTATAACTATAACCATATAACTAAAAATGAGAAACAATTAAAAAGTGGTGTATATTTAGAAAGTATCTTACAGGTGTGTGAAAAATGTTATTAGTTTGATTATATCCGATGATAGCTTTTGGTTGATAGGGGGACACTAATGCCCCACTTGTATGTTGTATATCTTTGTCCTTGAATGTATATTGTCATTTTGTTATGTGTGTCTAATAAAATTTTTTAAAAAAAAATTAAAAAGAAGAAGAAGCTGAATGGCTGGCTGGCTAGATTAGATAGTTATATAGATGGGAGAGAGAGGGGAGGCAGGCAGCCAGGCAGCCAGACAGACAGACACCATAGATTCTCTTTCAGAATAAGGCAGAAATCTATGTTTTAGTTGAAGATACAAAGGTTTTGTGCCAGTTTTGGTTTTTTTCTGGGTAAGGGACAGCTTGTGGTCACTTATAACTTAGTCACCTCCTAAATAGAATATTTTCACATGCTCTACAAGCGGCTTCTGTTGAAGAACAGCCAGAAACTAACAAATCCCAGATGCAGTAGCACATAATTATAGATGTGTTTTGGTCACACCAATTTTATACTTCTGCCTTGTCAAATGCACTAGTTCCCAGCATGCTTCTGAGTGAAATTTAAGAGACTGGTTGTCACTTTTAAAAACCCTTCATGGCATGAGGTTTGATTCTAACTTGATTCTAACTTTGCAGGACCAACTTTCTCTGATTGTTTCTAGACATCCTATTATAGGTCAACAGATGGGACATGTCATCAAATCACGTCACTTTTATAGCCTTTAAGAAAGGACTTTTTCAGTTGCAGGCCTTGCCTTCTGGAACACCCATCCCTGAGACCCAGTTGGCTTCAACCTTGATGGCATCTTGTAATGCTTTAAATACATGAGTGTTTTCTTGGTTGTGGGGGTTCATGGTATTGATTGGGTCCATGAGACTGACATGTCGTCTCCTGATTATTTATGTTGCCCTTAATTTACATTATGTATAAATAATTGTATTTGGGTGTTTAATCCAATGTTAGCTGCCAAGAATCACATTTGCAAGATGGCAAGAGGCACATCAATTAAGAGGGAGGGAGGAAAAGAGAGAACGAATTTTTGTTTTAAAATATGAATGGATCACTTATTTGTATTCATGTATGAGGGGTTTTTTTTGTAAGAGGAAAATTTAATTCTCATCCCATGTACAACCTGTGTCTGACAAAATGGCTAACAGTTGTTTTGCTTAAATTTTACAGGTTGCACTTTGGCAATAGAAAAGATCATTCATGTTTCCAATCAACATTTGGACCCTGCTGTTTTTCTCTGAGATAATAATTTTCTTTGACATCACTTTTTAAGTAATGTGCGGCAAGCACTTTATTAAGTTGGGGCAAAGATCATTATCCCCATTTTTCTGCCGCTAATCCTAAAGACGGTATCATCCGTTGTTAACTGTGCAATATAAAAACTGCTCATTTTGTTTCTTTTCACTCACTCTGGAAGCAAAGCGCACCCAAAAATAAAAAATCCCCCAGGCGTCTTCATCAGAAACTGTGATCTGTCTGATTAAAATGCAGAGATACCAGCATTTGTCTTTTATCTGGAGTCAGTTGAGTCTGTATTGTTTGAATCTCATTAACACTGATTCAGTCTTCCTCCAGCACTGTTTTCCACTTTTTCAGGCAGCTGGTTAAATTGCCACATTTTTTTTTTAGTCTGGCATGTGGATTTCTCATGTAATTCCCTATGATAACATTTAGAAACATGTCTACATGATTCTCATGCTGTCTTCCTAAAGCAGAATTTGGGAACATCATGTGCTATATAATGCTACTGCTTTTGAATGAGGATCGTCAGCTCTCATAGTATTCCAGTGTTAGTTATTTAATCTCCTCCTACTGTGCCTGTTTCCCCTCCTCCTTAACTTCTATCTAGATTTCTTTGTATTTTGATTCTCTCTCTCTCTCTCTCTCTCTCTCTCTCTCTCTCTCTCTCTCTCTCTCTCTCTCTCTCTCTCTCCCCCCTTGTAATTTACATTCTAACTTGTATTTGGAGGACTCAAGACTGCAGGAGGTATCTATTTTTATTCACAGACATATGTGACTTCTTTGTAGAGATGGAAAACAAGTTACCCCACTGACCTGTTGGCTCCATTCCCCTAAAACAGCCCAAGGTTTTCTGAAACACAGCTACTGCCCATTCCACATACCTATGATTAAGGTCAAACCCTCCCAACCACCTAAAAGAGTAGATCTCTTCCAACACAGTCTACCAGCAGCCTTTAATTTTTTCTGTCTCTTGCTCAATGAAGAGAAACACATTTTTAATAAGAGAAATGGGATGGGAGCCATCTCTCTCCCCCCTCCCCCCCGAAGACCAAGAGGAAAAGGGAGTGCAGGAAAAAAAGATAATGTATGGGACAGGAAAAGAAGGAGGGAGGAAGTGATTGTGTGTATGCTTACCACTGTTTGCATAGTGAGCAAAGGTGCCTCTTTTCACCACTATTTTCAGACTGTTGTTTGAAATTAGAGCAAAAGAACTAAGGAGCAAGAGGAAGGGAAAGCTTCTTTTCTTGGGAATTTTGACTGGCTGGAGAAATCTGTCCACCTTGGCCAGATGAAATATGGATAAGAGTGGGCTGGCTGAATGTGTGGGTTGTAACGGTGCCTGCTACAAATAAAGAAAATGAGGCAACAGAGTGTGTGTGTGTGTGTGTGTGTGTGTGTGTGTGTGTGTGTGTGTATGTGTGTGTGTGTGTATTGTGTGTATTGTGTGTATTGTGTGTGTGTATGTATGTGTTTGTGAAAATCGAGGAAGAAAAATAAGAGACACAGAAAGAAGGTGTGCTAGTGGGGGCGTGCTTGTGAGTGCACACACATGAATAGGAGAGGACAGTGTGTGTGTGTGTGTGAATAAGAAAGGAAGGGTGGCTTCTGAGAGGAACAGACAAAATAAGAGAAGGGTGGGTGAGAAAGGGAATATTTGTCTATGCATGTGTTTGTGTGTGTGAGCATGTTTGTTAATATATTCATGAACTGGGAGAGCCAATGGTAACAAGGTCAGCCAATGAATAGGCATAGCAACTAAGTCAGCCAATGGGAGCTAACCACTTCTGAATCTGTGCAGAGAATCGAAACTGGAACTTAAGCTTAAGGCTGTGTGTGGCTCCAGTCCACTCTCCACTCTGCTCTCTTGTCTCCCCTCTGTATTCCTCCACTCTGAACTCTGCTGAAATGAAACTAACTCTCCTACTTGTGGTTACCTGTAACTGATTGAAGAAGAATTCTACTTGTGGCATTGTGTGTGTGTGTATGTGTATACATATATATGCGAGATAGCCATCACGATCTCTGGAACGTTTAAAATTTTATTTAAAACTACTATTAAAATTGCTAAGCTTTCGTCAACCCCTGTTGACTTCGTCAGAGTGTAAAATCCCCATGGAAGAGATGCTTGCTTTTATAGAATGCCTATCAATTTATGTAATGCCTATCATTTTAGACTTTGCACGTGTAATCGGTCCACACCCTTTTTTCTCTCGCATTTTTAGAACAATTCTCTCTCTCTCTCTCTCTCTCTCTCTCTCTCTCTCTCTCTCTCTCTCTCTCTCTCTCTCTCTATCTATCTATCTATCTATCTATATATATATATATATATATATAATGTTTATATATGTTTATAAAGAAGTTTATGAATCCAGCTGAATCAGTCATCTGTGTGTGCTTCTGGTTTTGATTTTTGCAACAAACTTTAATAATGTTGCCATCAGGCAGAAGCAATACTACAATAGCTATTAACTCATGACTTTCACACTGAAAACGAGATGGGCAGCATAGAAATTTAATGATATAAATATAAATAAAAGAGAAGCCTGTTTTTCCCCCATCTAGCTTTAGTTTTAATATATATATATATATAGAGAGAGAGAGCAATAGCAATTGCACTTAGACTTATATACTGCTTCACAGGTTTTACCGCCCTCTCAACAGAGTCAGCATACAAGAGCTGCACAAAGCAGGAACACCATTTGGCTTAAAAATAAACCAAATTCATCAAAGAAAGAATTTTTTACATATAACTGGAGAAGGACTAGATGTAATAGACCACTACATATACAGAATCTTGGCCAACGGATCTTAATTGAAGGTGATACAATAAAGGAAATTGAACAGTGTGTTAAAGGTGGTTGGCAGGCATTCAGAGGCTAAGTATAATTTTCAAGAACAGCCTCCCCCTATGCCTGAAAAGAAAAGTTTTCGATCAATGTGTGCTACCTGCTCTAACATACAGTATGCCAGTGAAACATAGACAATAACCTCACAATCGATATAAAAGCTAAGAGTGACAGAAAGAGCCATGGAAAGATACATGCTCTGCATTACAAGAAAAGATAGAAAGACCTGCACATGGATTAGAGAACAAAAAAAAGTATGATATCATCAAGAGAGTAAAATAATTGAAAAGGAAATTGGCTGGTCACATAGCAAGAAGAACTGGTGACAGGTGGTCCAAGGCGGTCATAGAATGGATCCCACTTTATAAAAAGCATCCACGAAAGAGACCTAAAACAAGATGGATCTACAACATTAGCAAGTATTACGGGCCCAATTGGAAAAAGGGGGACTTCAACTTGCCATCTGCTGGCGAAACCTCTGGGATAGCTCAGGAGTTCATGGATTCCATGACAACCATGGACCTGACCCAAGTAATTCAGGGTCCGACTCATGAGGGTGGTCACACGCTTGACCTAGTATTTCTCTCGGGGCAGTGGAGAGATGATCTGAAGATAAGGGACATAGTCATCACCCCTCTGTCATGGTCAGATCATTTCCTACTGAGGCTGGATTTCACGACCCCATTCCTCCCCCGCAGGGAGGCAGGACCGACTAGGTGGTTCCGCCCCAGGCACCTAATGGAGCCGGAAGGATTCCAGAGGGAACTTGGGGAAATACCTGAAACCCTGGTACACAATTCGGCTGACTCCCTGGTGGCTGCTTGGAACACCGCAGCATCAGGGGCTCTAGACTGAATTGCGCCTAAGCGACCTCTCCGTGGCAGTGGATCCCGGAAAGCTCCCTGGTTTACCGAGGAGCTCCGGGAGATGAAACGCCAGAAGAGACGTCTGGAGCGCAGCTGGAGGACCAAGAAGGCCGAGTCTGACCGAACACTATTAAGAATTTACTTACATCAGATCTTATTTAGTGGCGATAAGGGCGGCAAGGCGATCCTATCTTTCCGCTCTTATTGCGTCCGCAGATTCTCGTCCAGCCGCCTTGTTTAGGGTGACTCGCTCCCTCCTTGGAAAAGGGGGGAGCGAGGAACACTTGCAAGGCAGAGCTGAGGAATTTGCTGAGTTTCTGTCGGATAAAGTCGCTCAGATTCGGTCGGACTTGGACTCTGGCAGGGCAGAGTCCATAGAGTTGACAGGGGCCAGTCCTAGTCCATCTTTGTGGGAGAAGTTTGGGCCTGTTTCTCCCGAGGATGTGGACAGGGCTATGGGAGCGATGGGTACCTCCACCTGTTTATTGGACCCGTGCCCCTCCTGGCTGGTTTCGGCCAGCAGGGCGGTGGCATGCGGCTGGATCCAGGCGGTGATCACCGCTTCTTTGAGGGAGGGATCCATACCGCAGTCATTAAAAGCTGCGGTGGTGCGACCCCTCCTGAAGAAGCCTTCCCTGGATCCAGCTAATTTGAAGAACTATCGTCCAGTCTCCAACTTACCTTTTTTAGGGAAAGTTGTGGAGAAGGTGGTGGTGACTCAGCTTCTGCAGCTCCTGGATGAAACAGATCATCTAGATCCTTATCAGTCGGGTTTCAGGCGCGGCTACAGTACAGAAACTGCCTTGGTCGCCCTGATGGATGATCTCTGGCGGGCCCGGGATGGGGGGAACTCCTCCATCCTGGTGCTACTTGACCTCTCAGCGGCTTTCGATACCATCGACCATGGTATCCTTCTGCATCGGCTCGGCGAGTTGGGAGTGGGAGGCACCGTTTTACGGTGGTTCTCCTCTTATCTCGCCGATCGGATGCAGTCGGTGTTGGCAGGAGGGCAGAGATCGTCCCCTAGGCCCCTATCATGTGGGGTGCCCCAGGGGTCGGTTCTCTCGCCCATCCTGTTTAACATCTACATGAAACCGCTGGGTGAGATTATCCGCAGACATGGGGTGTGTTTCCATCAGTACGCTGACGACACCCAGCTGTACATCACCACCCCGTCTGACTTCAGGGAGGCAGTGGATGTAATGTGCCGATGCCTGGACGACGTTAAGATCTGGATGGGGAGGAACAGACTCAGAATTAATCCCGACAAGACTGAGTGGCTGTGGATATTGCCTCCTAAGGACCATGACAACTATCCCTCCTTGGTCTTTGAGGGTGCGAAACTGACCCACTCAGACCAGGTCCACAACTTGGGGGTCCTCCTAGATCCACAGCTAAAATTGGACCACCATCTTTCTGCTGTGGCTAGGGGGGCCTTTGCACAGGTTCGCCTGGTGCACCAGTTGCGGCCATACTTGGAGAAGGAGGCTCTACTCACGGTCACTCATGCCCTTGTCACCTTGCGTTTGGACTACTGCAATGCGCTCTACATGGGGCTACCCTTGAAGAGTATCCGGAGACTTCAGCTGGTGCAAAATGCGGCTGCGCGTGCTGTGGTGGGTGTGCCAAGGTACACCCACGTGACACCGATACTCCGCCAGCTGCATTGGTTGCCCATCGGTCTCCGGGTCCAATTCAAGGTGTTGATCACCATCTTTAAAGCCCTTCATGGCTTAGGACCAGGATATCTTCGGGACCGCATTCTGCCTCATACTTCCCTCCGACCGGTTAGGGCCCACAGAGTTGGCCTCCTCCAGGTCCCGTCGGCCAAGCAATGCCGGCTGGCGGGCCCTAGGGGGAGAGCCTTCTCTGTGGCCGGCCCCGTGCTCTGGAACCAACTACCCCCAGAGACCCGGACCATCCCCACTCTGCTGGCCTTCTGAAAAGCCGTTAAGACATGGCTCTTCCTGCAGGTGGGGGGGACAGCTTAAATCCACCTGAGCTCACCCCCCAAGTATGTATGTGCTGAATGAATGTTGTTGTTTTAAAAACTGTTTTTAAATTTTGTACTTGTTTTTAATTTTATGTAATTTTTGATTATTCTTGTATTTCTCCCTGTTGTACGCCGCCCTGAGTCCTTCGGGAGTTGGGCGGCATATAAGAATAACAAAATAAATAAATAAATAAATAAATAAAAAGAAAGCTTGGTTGGAATCATGTGGAAGAGGCCTTCATCCTCCAGTGGATAGACAATGGCTAAAATGGTACATGATACATATGCATATGCATATACATATGCATATACAGTGTAACCTTTGGTCACAACCATAATTCGTTCCATAACTTTGGTCACAACCCGATCTGGTAGTGACCCGAACCTAAATTTGGCTCTTACAAAAAAAATGGTGTGGAAGGGGAAATTGGCCACAAAAAAAGGTGAATTTTTTGGTCGGAACCCGATTTGGCCGTGGTCAGAAGTGTTCGTGACTAGAGGTTCTGCTATACATATACATGATATTTAAAGGGTAGGTTCAATGCTTGATTGCTGCTGTTTTCCTCCTTTTGCACACATGACCTTAAGACTCCTTGCCTCGGTAAAGATACGGAAGTGATTCAAATTGTGCAAGTGATGTCATAATCAATATGGCCTCCAATCACTTTGACTCTGCCATAGAAGAAGGCGACTCTAGATATCCAGCCTGAGAGTTAAGTACTCTTTGAGTGTGTGTGTGTGTATGTGTGTAATGTAATGCATGTTTTCTTAACTATTCTTTGGGTGCTCTAAAATAAGGATACAGCTCTATCAGATGTGACACCTTTGCTCCTTTTTCTTCTGCTGAGTTTTGCTTATCAGCTGCATTGGGCTGTACCACTGTACCAGTTTATATCTTGTTTTGCACTTTTTAATACACCTCTATGTTTTTATAGGATACGTTTTTCATTCAACCCTGAGTGAAAATGACTATTCCAGCCATATCCTTGTATGATCCAGATGTTTTCCCATTTGTCAGTGTAGAAGTCCTCTTATGAATGTGTAAAAGGCATTATCACCACAATACAATCATCTCAATCAGAAGTAAGAGTTACATTGCCACTTTTCCACAGACAAAAACTTTACCTAGCAAGCTTTTATTTTCTACATACACAGTAAGAGAAAGTAAGCGAAGGTGAAATAGATGTAATTAAGTTCATAGAAAATTATAACTATGTTTTAGTAATGGGCACTTCCATTGCGGCTTCATTATAGCATTGTTCTTCCAAATGAATATAACACTTATACTAACACTTCTTTCAGTCCAGAGAGAGCCACGATTTAATATTGAATAATATTAAAATTAATCCTAAAAAAAGCCACCTAAATTTTATTTTTGATTTATCACTGCTGATTTTATCTAAGTATAATCATTAATGCTGTTGATAAATCAGATGTCAGATCTAGGAATGGAAACAAATCCATTAAGCTTGCATTTTAATGCAAAGAAATCCAATTTGGAGTTCTGAAATCTATACGAGGAATGGTAAGCCAGTATCTTCATTTTTTTTGAAATGTAATTATGCAGTCTGCAATTAGATACCCCCACAGAAAGGGTCCATTAGCAAATAATGGAGTACAAACAATGCATATATTAGGAGAAAATTGCAAAAATGTATTATATTAAGAAAAACAATATAAACCAGGAATATTTCTGCAGACTGTAAAATATTCCTGCAGTGTATATAGAAATATGCATTACATATAACTGATACTTGTTAGGAAAAATGCTCATAAAATATGTATAAATTGTTGAGTTTATATTTTAAAAACTTACAAACTAGTTCAGAAAAGAGACATAACCATGTTAAATAATTTTGTCCTGTTTTCAATTCAATTTACTTTTTTAAAAATGAGCAACGACCATTCACAGGCATTTTACATGCCCAGTTCTTCCATATAGCAGATGGGATTTGAGAAGTGGCTTTGAAAAATCTTTTTCTTCATAAGTGTTATTTTATCTTTGCTCTGTTTTTCTTGACAATTTATTCTCAGGATATGCTATACCAGTGATGGCGAACCTATGGCACGCGTGCCACAGGTGGCATGCGGAGCCATATCGGAGGGCACGCGAGGCGTTGCCCTATTTCAGCTCCACGGGCAAATCGGAAGTTTGGAAAAATGCACTTCCGGTTTGCCGTTGGGCTGTTTTTCGCACTCCGGAGAGTTTAGGGAAGCTTCCTGAAGCCCCGGAATGCAAAAAACAGCCCAACAGGCAAACTGTAAGTGCGTTTTTCCAAACTTCCGGTTTGCCCGTTTTGACGTTTTTCACCGTCCCAGGCTTCGGTAAGGCCTTTGTGCGGTAGTGGGTGGGTGTGCGCATGGGCAGGGGGCAGCGTTGGGGGTTGTACACATGCGTGGGGGGAGGGAATGGGTGTGGAAATGTGTGCATGCACTAGCGCGAGCACACACACTTTTTTGGCACGCGAACCAAAAAAGGTTCGCCATCACTGTGCTATGCTATCTATATGAAGCCCTTGGAATCATATTTCTTAAGGTAGTTGTGTGATTATAGGATCTTCTTTTTATACAATATTTCATACCACACATTTTGTTTAGCACATAAACCCTAAAAATGCAATCTAGTACATGACTCAGAACTCTTTTAAGATTCTTATTGTGTGTCCCTTTTTTTAACCTTTTTGTCTATCTCATTTTACAAAAGCATATAACATCTAACGTTCGCATAACTATAGGGCTTTCAGTGCATGGATCAGTCTAAGAACAAACTTCACTTTTAAGAATCAACTAGACAAACCGTGGAATCATTCTTCTACCCACATATAATAGGGATCATTATATTCCTTCCATAGGGAGGAAGAGGGCTCACCCATCATCAGTGACCTCCAGTCAGCCCTACCTCATCAAGAAGCATCCCACTCATTCACATGTCCTTCATCTTTCCACATTTAATTTAAGCTTGCACCATTTCCCCTCCCTTCACAACTTTCCAGAATCCTGAAGAAACAGCCACTGTCTCTTCCTCTTCTTCCTCCTTGACTGACCTGCCCATTACTTTGTTGTGGACATGGAAAACAAAAAAGGAACCATGGACCATGAGGAAAACTATACTCCTACTCATCATTCCAGGTAGGAAGAGAGTCCATCAACCATCAGCATACTCTCTCTCTCTCTCTCTCTCTCTCTCTCTCTCTCTCTCTCTCTCTCTCTCTCTCTCTCTCTCTCTCTCTCTCTCTCTCTCTCTCTCTCTCTCTCACACACACACACACACACACACACACACACACACACACACACACACACACACAGCCCTACCTCACCAACAGGAATGCAAGTCATTCCTTTGTTCTTCCCTCACAAAGTAAAGTCTACTTCTGTAAAGTACTGCAAACTGAAAAACATGGTTGATTTTTATGGCTCCAAGCATCCTTTATGTAAATTCTTAAAATAACTAATAGATAACATGAATGATAACATGAATATGATTTAACAAGTGTATGCAGCGATAACATGTTTTGTGTTTTAGATTGCAAGAAAAAAAGTAGGAAGAGTTTAATATAGGTATCTTATCTGACTTTCTTTAATATTATCCCAATTGTGATTCCCTGAATTTTTTTTAAAAAAAAATTAGTAGGTAAGTAGGACAACAAATTCCTTTCTGAAAATGTATGCAATTTGGAAATATTTGTTTATAACATGGTAATAGGCAACAATATTCTACAATTATATTCTGTAAAATGGAAGTCAAAAATAATGCTTTGCATAAAAATATTTTGCTCACTCACAAAATAACAAACTGGAATGCTCTAAATCTTGAGTATGACAGAAAAATATGATGTAGAGTTGTAGACTAATGATAAATGACACATTAAGTATCTTACTGATGACAAAGACATAATAACAACAACAAAAAGATCCAAAGTCTACAGTATAGCCTGAAGCAATACTTGTAAGATTTAGAAGAAGATATTAGTTGGAGATTTTCCTACAAAGAATATAAGAAGGGGAAAAAAAAGATCTGCAGGAAAGAAAGAAAAAAAATCTTAGATTTGTTTGTTTGTTTGGGTGAAACAATGCCATTGGTAGCACTAGGCAAACCAAGCTACCAATATTAAGTAGACTTTCTTCTCCTTTCTTTGAAGCTGATTCTGATCTCATATATTTTTTTTGCACTTATGTCAGAAGAATTGAGGATTAGCTGGTGACATCACCATTGCTTGGGGGATGTCCAGTGTAAATCAGGGATCACAGGTTTAATAACTTGAATGCATTTGGGTCAATATTAAAGGGGGGGGAAGGACATTGCAATTGGTCTATACTATAGGCCACCCAACCAAACAGAGGAAGTAGATGAACGTTTTGCTAGTCAGCTAACTAAGGTATGTAGGAAGCAAATCACAATAGTAATGGGGGATTTTAACTACCCTGACATCAACTGGGAGACAAACTCTGTACCAAGTGGAAGATCCAACAGGTTCCTAACAAACCTAGCAGACAACTTTGCTACCTAAAAAGTAGAGAAGGGAACAAGGGGATCAGCCATATTAGACTTAATTCTCACTAACAGAGACGAAATGATAGAAGGTGTTGAAGCTACAGGAACTTTGGGGGCAAGTGATCATGCAATATTGGAATTCAACATTATGCAAACACAAGCAGTAGAACAAATCAAACTAGAGTCTTGGACTTTAAGAGAGCTAATTTCAAAAAACGTAGAAAGAGCTTGGGAAGGATTCCATGGACGAGAATCCTCAAGGGGAAAACAACTCAAGAAGCTTGGAAAATTTTGAAAAGTGAGATTAAAAAAGCCCAGTGTAGCACAATACCAATAAAGAAGAAAAATAATAGGTCTCAAAAGAAACCAGCATGGCTGCATAAAGAACTCTCTGACAAATTGAAAGACAAAAAGGACAAGTATAAAAAGTGGAAAGAGGGGGAAATAACTAAGGCAGAATACCAGCAAATAGCCTGAGCTTGTAAAGGTCCAAATATGATGTTGCATTCTGCACCAGTTGGAGTGTTCTTCAAGGGCAGTCCCATGTAAAGTGCATTGCAGCAATCCAACTGGGAAGTGACTAAGGCATGGCTGATAGTAAGTTAGCCCTCCCAATTCAGGAATGGGCACAAGACAAATTTGTGCAAAAGTGTTCCTCATCACAGCTGCCCCTTGCTTTTTCAGCAGGAGCCATTAATTCAGAAAGAGTTTCAAATTCCACACCATCTCTTTCTGGGGTAGTGCTACTGTTTCAAAAATTAAAGATGAAAGATCTCCAATCCAGGCACAAAAGAGACCTAAGACTGGAACTGGCCCATGGGAAAAGGACCACAAAATAGTGTCCTCAACTTCTCATCTTCTAAGCTGGTCTAGAAAGGTTCAGTGGTACTGAAATCCACTGCAAAATCCAGAAAGGCAAGGATGGATACACCATATCCATCTCAGGGCATCCAGAGGTTATTCACAAGTTCAGTCAATGCCTATCAGTACCAGCTATACCCCCAACTGAAATGGTTGAAAATATGAATATCTGCTTGCTCCAAGGCCCTTTGAAGTCGAGTGCCTACCACCTTCTCAACAACTTTCTCTAAAATGGAAAGGTGGCAAACTACATGAAAGTTATCCATCGCTAATTCCAGGCCTAATAGAAGGCAGGCTGAAGTCCCCTAGCATCTCAGGTTTAGAGAACTCCACTGCCAACCTGGCCACAGCATCAAGTAGCTCAGACAGGGATGATGCTATCTAGCAGGGAGGCAAGTAAGCTAGCTACAACCTGCTCTGTCCCCACGAAGCACACAACCACACAAGCAGATTGTACACACATATTTAATGAAACAAAGGCTACTAATAAAATGTCTTAGTATTAAACAAGATGCACACACCAATTTACAAACAAACTGTTATCACCAAGCAACCAGCTATCAATTAAGCTTCATTAATAGCTGGTATCAGTTCAAAGAGTTTGAAGACAATGACGAGCAATTGAGTCTGTTTATCTTACGGGGTTTCCAAGAGTTGGCAAAGTTCCTAGAAATTAGTCCTTGATAATCCATCCAACGCAGACAATGCCAAAACAAGAGTCATGGAGCAAGCTATGATCAGACAGGTCTCTTTTTCAAACCTTGTTCTCTGCAGCTTGTTAGCTGCAACTGATGACCTTAAATAGACTAGGGAGTGGCCAATTAGTCCCAAGTCTTACTCCCGAGTAGACCTCCTCTGGAATCAACCTTCCTGCCTCTTGGCAGCCCTGCGTGCTCTTGCATTCAGGAAAGGAGTAGCCCCTCCTTTCTCAGCACTGCCAAGAGGTACTGAAGGTTCCAAAGGCCCAGGCTGCACAAGCTGCGGGCGGGCCACAACACAACCTCTTGAGATCTTTAAAGGCCAACTTCACAAACATGGTCTCACTTTGGGCTGTATCCAGAGATTCCCAGATAATAACAGATACACTCCTGCTCCTGAGTTGTGGCTGACACCATACAAAACCCAGGAAAGGCGTATCTCAGAGAGGGAACCCCCTGCACCCAGCCAACTTCATTTCAAAAATGCATTTTAGACCAGTCCTCTTTTCCAAGAATAAACGTGGATGAGGTGATCTTTGTTGCTGGCTAACCTTTTATTAAGTGGCATCAGCCAAAGAGGAAGGCCTCCAAAGTGGTAAACAATGTTTAGGACTATGTATTGGGGGAGCAGAATATGGAATTTGTATTAAAGGCCAAGGCCAAGCCCTATCTACCACCATATTTCCCTATGCTCATCACCATCCTGATATCTTCACCTGGTGCATACAGTGATAATGCAGGTCAATGCTATCTCAGAGAGCGAACACAAAGAAAAATAGCAATAGCAATAGCAATTAGATTTATATACCACTTCATAGTGCTTTACAGCTCTCTCTAAGCGGTTTACCGAGTCAGCATATTGCCCCCAACAATCTGGTTCCTCACTTTACTGACCTTGGAGTCGGAAGGATGGAAAGCTGAGTCAACCTTGAGCCATTCAGGATCAAACTGCTGGCAGTCAGCAGAATTAGGCTGCAATACTGCATTCTAACCACTGAACCACCGTGGCTCATAGGAGTCAAATAATGGCAACAGAGAACATATGGATGTTAGGACAGACAAAAAATTAAACAGATGGGAATCTAAGGAATAAAACTTTGAAATCTGATAATACCGCTGGGTATAATCTGGTGGAAATACTTTTGTAGTAATTGTTCTAGCATTTTTTAAACTTTTCGACAGCAAAGAACAGAAGCAATCTGAAAGTTAGAAGGTGGCATTATATAGATAATGTAGTACACTTAGCTATTTTCTCGATGTCACTGCCTAAACTTTATTCAACTCTTTGCTTAAAATGTAGCTATTCTTTGCTTAAAATGTAGCTATTCTTTGCTAGTTAAATAATGGACCAGAATGTTTTATGCCCTATTCCAAAATGAGAGCTTGAAAAAAAAATCCTTGAGAATAGTAGGAATGGGGCACTAGATAAAAAGAAATGAACTATCAAACCACACCTTGAAACTCTTGTCCTGGGCCAAGTTCCAAATGGGAGAAATAACAAAAGGAAAGAGACATCAAGGAATAATAGATTACCATTGAAGCACAATGTATCAATCTTTCTCTGCTTATTTTGAAGCTATTCTGGTAGACCAGTAGACTAGGATTCAGAAAGAGAAGGAGAAAGAGAGACCAAGTCAACACTCCTTAAAAGTAGTAAAATGAGAAATGAAAATGATTATTAGATTTTTCTGCACCAGTCTAAGCCGTCACAATAATTTAAATGATTACAGAAAAGTACTTTGTGCAACCAGATAATTAACATAAAAAGTGCATCTGATACTGTCATTATTTCTTTTTCCTCATTTTCCTTTTTCCTTTTCCTTCTTGACCAATGTCAATCCTTTTCTTGCTTTTTCACTAATGTTTCTTTGTAGAACTACCATATTTTTTGGAGTATAAGATGCACCTTTTTACCTTCAAAAAGAGGGTGAAAACTTGGGTGCTTCTTATACACCGAATGTAGCCCCACCCACCCAGCCACCCCCACCCTTTGGCCTCTGTCTTCCAGCAATTACCTGCTTGCAGGAAAGAGGGAAGAGCCTTTAAAGCCAAGCAAGTCAGTAGCAGTTTCCCGATGTACAGCTGATTAGGTTTGCCACGTGGGAAAATGAAAGTGAAACTAACTGCAAAGAGGCAAATAGCTGGGAGAGATACGCAGGTTTTTACTTTTGCTGAACTGGCTGCAAAGGGGTAAGTGAATAACTATAAATGTCTGTAGAATGTTCAAATTATTAGACTTATTTTTTAAAGACTGCTTTATTATTGTTCTAGAGCCAGGGGTCTCCAACCTTGGCAACTTTAAGACTTGTGGACTTCAACTCCCAGAATTCAACAGCCAGCTTTGTTAGCTTTGCTGGCTGTGGAATTCTGGGAGCTGAAGTCCACAAGTCTTAAAGTTGCCAAGGTTGGAGATCCCTGTAAATCTAGACAACTTAACAAAATAAAGAAGCTTTTTAAAATAAATGCTTGCTCTGAAGAGGCCCAATGCTATTGTATCTTCTTTTAAATAATAGAGAATAATGTATACTTCCAGAAATTTTAATTAATTTTAACAGCTCTGTACAAGTATAGTATGAAATGTAACAGTGTCCTGTTTAGTATTAGAGTTTAGTTACCTTGGAGTAGATCTATTTAAATAATTGAGAAGAGTTAGTGTGACTACATTTAAGAAAACATTCTGGCATAATGTACATTTCTCCAATTCTTTGCTATTTCTATGGGTCAGGCACACATGCACAGAAATACACAGCAAACAGTGTATATCATCTGTGCTGTTTGCTGTTTGGCAAATTGGTTGGAGGCAGAGGCCTTTTTCCCTTGTTTTCCTCCCCCAAAACTAAGGTGTGCCTTATACTTCGGTGCGTCTTATGCTCCGAAAAATACGGTAGTCTTCTAAGCTCATTTGATTTATGTTTCTTCAACAAGATTTCCCTTTCCTTCTCACATACTTCCTGGGCAGAGTGTTGGCTTAGAAAAAACTGCCTTTCCAAGTCACTGTCAAATGGACATCATTGGTTAATCTGTTTATTAGAGTAGAAGGCCGGTGTTGTAGTTTAGGGTCACCATGTTCCAGTCACCAGAATGTGTAGGTCAACACTTCAACTGATATAGATCAGAGTTGTCCAACTTTAAGACTTGTGGACTTCAACTCCCAGAATTCCCCAGCCAGCCATGGAGTTGAAGTCCATAAGTTTTCTAAGTTGCCGAGGTTGGATACCCCTGATATAGATAATAGTAAATCTGGCATCATTTTATAGTTAGACCTTCACTTTTATGAAGCTTTCTGATAGGAAAAGTTAAGATAGGCTTAGCCACCAAACTACCTAAATGTGATAATAATATCAGTGATGGACGCTAAAAAAATTCCTTTGTTAATATGGGACAAATTAATTAGGAGACACCACTGTATCTCCTAAACTGCAAGCCAAATTGATAAACTAAAAAATGAGTACATTCCCAAGAAAGGCTATAGCATTTGAAGTTCTTTAGGTCAGAAACAAAGGAGAATAAAGGAAGACATGATGGAGGGATATAAAGTTGGGCATGTATTTCTCCCTCTCTCACAATTTTCAAACTTCATTCATGTAAACGAAATCCATGGATATAGAGGACCAACAGAAATAAATATTTTTTTTCATATGATGCCCAATTAAAATGTATAACTCTGCTAGCAGGTGTAGCAATAGTAGCCAATCTGAATGATCTCTCAAATCTCTACAAACTGGGATTTTCTTGGATCCATTCTCCATGAAACTTCTCTCACTTCTGCAATAGTTAGAAAGAAGTTACCACTTCTCAGCCCAATCTCGTAAGCTTCCTATAGTAGAGAAAAGTAAAGTCTTACACTTAGGCAAGAAAAAACAAAAGTACACATATAGACTGAGTGAAATCAGGCTTAATAGCAGTAACTTGAGAGGGATCTTGGAGTCTTAGTGGACAACCACTAAATATGAGCCAGCAGGGTGTGGTTGCAGCCAAAAAAAGCCAATGCAATCCTAAGTTACATTAATAGAGGGATACAATCAAGATCAAATGAGGTACTAATGCCACTCTATAAAGTCTTAGTAAGACCACATCTAGAATATTGCATCCAGTTTTGGTCACTACACTATAAAAAAGATGTTGAGACTCTTTAAAAAGTGCAGAGAAGACCAACCAGGATGATTAGGGGACTAGAGACTAAAACATATGAAGAACGGTTACAGGAATTGGGCATGGCTAGTCCAGTGAAGAGAAGGACCAGGGGAGACATAACAATGTTCCAATACTTGAGACGCTGCCACAGAGAGGAAGGGGTCAAGCTATTTTCCAAAGCACCTGAAGGCCAGACAAGGAATAATGGATGGAAACTGATCAAGGAGAGATTCACCTAGAAATAAGGAGAAATTTTATGACAGTGAGAACAATCAACCAATGGAACAGCTTGCCTTCGGAGTTTGTGGGAGCTATAATCAATTCAACACTGGAGACTTTCAAGAAGAGATTGAACTGCCATTTGTCAGAAATGGTGCAGGGTCTCCTGCTTGGGTGGGGGGTTGGACTAAATGACCTACAAGGTCCCTTCCAACTCTGTTAAACTGTTTATCTGGTGGGCCACTATTTGTCACAGAATGCTAGCTTTGAGAGACTTAAAACCTGGTTCAACAATGCTTATATTCTTCTGGCCTTCCAAATTTCTGAGATACCAACAGAGTATATAACCACACTATCGCCTTTATACATCAATACACTATTTCCTCTCTTTGTTCTATTTTGAGGTTCCACACTGGATCCTTGCTTGCGCTATGGCAGAGATGGGCAAGTGATGAAAATAGTGGTTAACAGGGCAAAAAAATTTGCAATAATTTATTTTCTTGCGCTTCTGCACAATACAAACATGTTTAGGATTGTGTCACTCTGGGGGTAATATAAGATCCCCATAGAAAGCAAGGAGCAAATTTTAAAAAAAAGTCTACCATGAGCCCATGGTCTGATTCATTAGAGCTCTTCTTATATTCTAATTTTTCTGTGTTGTTAGTGCTTTGAGAGCATTGACAGAACAATCTATCTTGGCGCTTTTGTGATTTGTAGCAGTGTTCCATGTATATATGTCACACACAAGCAGACGTAGATCTGTGGTAAATCTTGCAAGAAGCATATGGATTAGCATACCCTAAAAATAAACAAAATTAGATGGGAATGTGAGCGTGTATTCCATCCCATTATTCATTGCTATTCATTAATTCTCTACATGATGTCTAAGCAGAGGGATCAACAGGATTTCAAATATAATCAATTATTAAAACAAGGGGCTCTAAATTTCTTAGGTGGCAGTGGGTTTGGTGTTTCTGTGTGCACGTCTGATTTCTGCTTGTATAATTGTCTGCTCCAATCCCTTTCATCTTAACCTGTTCTCCCCTTTTAAATAGAAACAAAATGCAATGAAGTAGATCCAAATGAAAGAGGATTTGTCAGATTCTGGTGAATGAAAGATTAATGGCTTGCTTATCATGACCCTAAGACTTGGCGAGACTTAGAATATAGAATAGAAGAAAGGATTAACATGTAATACTGACAGTACAATAATGATAAACTAGCCATTGATGGGCAAAACAATAGGCACCAATCAGGTACTTTATCATCTGCCTGTGAAGAGAAAGGACTGAAAAGCATCTGCTTGAAAAAAAGGAGTTCATTGTTGCCTTACCAAACATCAATGAATAATTTGAGCAGGTTTGCCTGCACAACGTGATAAGGAATAAAGAAATGTGTGTATGAGGTGAGAATGGAGGTAACAAGATTTTCTGGAGTTGGCATTAACATAGCTAGGTTGCAAAACTCTAAACAACCTCTAGATGGAAGCCAAGAGATGTAGAACCTTCCAGATTTTTCTGTTACCTAGAAGACATTTAGATTTTTACAGCCTGGGTATTGTATGCCTTAATGTCTGGTAATAGATTTTAATTTTGGAGTGGGGTAACTGTGATACAGATGGACTTAATGACATGACAAGTAGGCAGTAGTAAGCAAAATCAAGTCACAAGGAAGTGTTGTAAGGAATATCCTTCTGGGTTCAGTTCCAAGTGGGGAAAAAAGACACTGGATTCATGGAAGTTGCTTGGAAAGAAGGTTTAATGGTGGACAGGAGCACATGGCATGAGCCCCTGTCCAGAAAAGGTAGATCACATGCTTCCAGATGTGGGTGAAGAGAAAAAGGGAAGGGAAGATGCTGAGTCCCTTGGTTTTATGACCTCTGTTGGGCCCCACCTCTTAGTTTCCTGTTCTTGTGTATGTAATGCCCTCCAAT
Organism: Diadophis punctatus similis; assembly: GCA_023053685.1. Taxonomy (NCBI): domain Eukaryota; kingdom Metazoa; phylum Chordata; class Lepidosauria; order Squamata; family Dipsadidae; genus Diadophis; species Diadophis punctatus. The sequence continues at coordinate 71,592,138 of JALIGW010000002.1, read as the reverse complement.
TGGTGGTCAGAACCCCACTAGGGGTGGGGTTTTTAGCTAGCCCTTTAGGCTGTCTCCCAAGTTTGTTTGAGTGCTGGTAATTTTCCAGGTGGTAGAGGGCTAATCCTCTGATGTCCTAAGGGGGAAAATCTTAATCCCATCACCCTGGAGCTGAAGGAGGGAGGCAGGGAGCTGCAGGAAGCTGCTTTGTATTTAAAACATGTTTCTCCTTTCCTCATTCAGGGAAACATATTCTTTCCTTTTTCAATGTTTCCTAGGATATTTCATTTTTCTAGGAGGGGGTGGGTGCTAACTTCCTACAGAGGGAAAAACTAAAGTAGAAGAAAATGAGGAGGAAGAAAATCTGCCATTATCCAAGTCCCATCGATTAAGCAGTGCTATCTAGTGGGATGTGGACCTTCTCTGTGGCAATGCTAGCCCCTTGGAACATCATACTTCACCAGCATTCTTTGGTCCTGACCATGTTGGTATTTTGAAAATCCTTGAACATTGGGCGTTCCTCCAGGCCCATCGTTTGAGTGAACCCATCATTGTGAATTTCTCTGACTTGATGGTGGTTATGTGGTTTGGATTTGATTGAGCTATCCTTGAATCATAGTTGCTATTTATTCTATTGGTTTTAATCATCTGCTCCCTGCCCAGATATGGTATGTGAGATGGTGGCTATGTAAATTGATATAATAAATAAACCAAAAGTGAAAACCGTATCCTTTAGACTTACTCGGAGCAAGGGATGCAAATAGCTAAGCAACTGCATTTCTTTCTCTTATGTTTAGTGTAATGCAAACATAGGATATATTTATTTATTTATTTATTTATTTATTTATTTATTTATTTATTTATTTATTTATTTATTTAAATGGATTTCTATGCCGCCCAACTCCCAGAGGACTCTGGGCGGCTTTCTTGTGATCTCTGGAGAATTAAACAATTGATGTAGACACTGTTCCCTCTAAGGTACGCGGCCGCGCGGCTGCGCACGTAACGAGAGAACGCTGCACGGAAGTTTCTAACTTCTGCATGGCATTTTCTAATGGCAGAGGCCTGCGCGGCCGTACAGATGAAAAGAGAACACTGCGCGGCAGTTTCTAACTGCCACATGCCGTTTTCTGATATTACAGGGAACATTAGATATAGAGCTATGCAGAACAGGGGCATGTGATGCAAAAATTGGTATGCAGAGAAGGAAGGAAGGAAGGAAGGAAGGAAGGAAGGAAGGAAGGAAGGAAGGAAGGAAGGAAGGAAGGAAGGAAGGAAGGAAGCAAGCAAGCAAGCAAGCAAGCAAGCAAGCAAGCAAGCAAGCAAAAAGGGATCTTTTTCTGCGTTCCTTTTATATTAAAACAGACAGACAGATCAGGATGCTTCAGTCATCCTTAATACACAGCAACTGCACTAGAAGCTGTCATCACAGGACTCATCCAATTCATTATCAGTCCAAATGCAGACAAAATGCTCCAAGGAAAAGCTATTCACCGGCTTTGCAATCATTTTCTTTCCCCCTTGAAAAAAAAAGAATACAGCATGTTATTTTAATTGGATTGGGAGTCACTTATATTAGGAGACAATGCACAGTGTGAGGCTGCATTCCAGCAGTGCTGGATAAGGGCCATCTCTGTAGGAAGTCAGAAAGCAAAAAGCATGTACCATCAGCTATATATGTGCATGTCTGCAGACAGTTTTCCTTTTGGAGAACTACCACAAAATCTATTCTTTGCTAGGAGACAATCATTCAAACATTAAAAAAAACATCAAGGTGGTGCTACAAAGCTATTCCTTATAGATTAGTTCCCAAAAGAAAAAGAAACAGTCCATGAATTTTAAAAATGGGTTTGCAAAAATGCAGAGTTGGGGAAAGAGTGGTTGCTTCAGGGGCGGGTTCCTAATTTTTTACTACCACTCTGTGGGCGTGGCTTATTTTGTGGGTGTGGTTTGCCAGCCATGTGACTGGATGGGCATGGCTTCTCGGACTGCTAAAGGGAGGGGAACTGAGATAGGTCCTGTCGCCCATTCCCCCTCCCCTCAGCAGCTCGAGAAGCCTCGAATGTGCAAAAATGCCTGGGATCATCACCAGGCGTTCGTGGCTTCTCGGACTGCTGAAGAGAGCCGCCCATTCCCCCTCCCCTCAGCAGCTCGAGAAGCCTCGAACGTGCGAAAATGCCTGGGATCATCACCACGTGTTCGTAGCTTCTCGGACTGCTGAAGGGAGGGGAATGGAGATAGCTCCTGCCGCCTGTTCTTTCAGCGTCTCACACGCTCCCTCAGCCATCCTCCCCTGCTTGGACTCACTGTGGGGTTTGAAGGCAGCGCATGCACAGTGCCGGAAGCTCGGCTTCTGGGCATGCACAGAAGAAATTTTTTTAAAAAAATGGCGGCGCCCAGGCACCAGCAACCGACCGCACCGGTACTGTGATGTCACCAGTGGGCCGCTACCGGTGCTATAGAGTGGACCGCACCTGTAGGAACCCACCACTGGGTTGCTTGTAACATGCATAAGAACTCACCTTTACCTCTTTGAAAACAGGAGCACTTGCAGCTCCCTGGTGTCCCTTTTAAGGCACCCACAGTAGGTGGGGCCCAAACCCCAATTCTCTGATTTATTGGGAGAGGGTTTGGCAGAGTGGCTAAATGGCAAATAGGTGCTTGAAGCCTTGCAGAGCCTATAAACCAGGGGTGTCAAACTCGTGGCATCATGGCGGTGTCACGTGATGTATCACAACTTTTTTCACCTTCGCTAAACCAGGTGTGGGCGTGGCCAGCGCCTGACGCATCTGCATGTTTGACAACCCTGCTTTAAATGAACAATGTCCTCCTCCCAATAAAGCAAAGACCTGACTTTGCTTAAAAGGGACACCTATAAACCATGAGCACTTCTGTTTTTAATGCTTAATGATAGTAATTGTGGCTGGTGTTGTGTCCTAACAGTTGAACATGGTTTCACCCAGGTCCAGCATTTGAGCGGGAGAATGCTCAAACGCTATTGGTTAAAGCATCTGACAGCTCCCTATAAAAGGGCTAGCTGTCAGACTGCAAGTTGCTGGTTGTACAGGGAGTTGCCAATAAAACAGTGTTCAGAAAATCAGTCTCCTGAGTTGTGATTCCCACAACGTAACAGTGGCGATGAAGGTTTTGGGAGCTGGAGAACAAAGATGATCAAACCACAGGCATTGCAACTAGCCTGGCGGCATTCAGAAGACACCGCAGACTTCAACACTGCTACAACTTCACTGTCTGGCCATAAACCTCCTTGTTCAACACCATTGTAACTTCAAATGGTCACTGAACAAGTGTCCATTAACTAAGGAGTCTATCCATATGTGTTTGATATTTTATGCAAACTTGATGCAACCCTTACCCTGATGGAAATTGCTCCCTGCATCAAAAGAAACCTGTTTTGATGACATAGTTGTGAAAATGATGCGCATAAGTAGGCAACAATCTACAGCACCAACACCTCCATTTTTTTGCAGCTCCTAAAGCTTTCTTTTGCCATGCCACCAAAACTCAGTAATATAATTTTTCACCATTGTGAAGGGAACCTCAGATAAGGTTTCCTACAGGAAATCTACTGCCTTTCCCACTCAAAATTTGGAAAGCCCTATATAAGCTGTGGTGGCACGGTGGTTAGAATGCAGTATTGCAGGCTAATTCTGCCGACTGCCAGGAGTTCGATTTTGACTAGGCTCAAGGTTGACTCAGTTTTCCATCCTTCCTTCCGAAGTCAGTAAACTGAGGACCCAAATTGTGGAGGGCAATATGATGACTTTGTAAAACTGCTTAGAGAGGGCAGTTGATCACTATGAAGTGGTATATAAGTCTAAGTGCTATCGCTATAATTGGCATTCATGATGTAGCTCTATCCAAACCCCCGTCATTACTGTACAACCTGGATCTTGAGATTCCTTCTGGGCCACAGAAAAATTACATGCAACCCCTCCCCTCTTTTGCTACAAGATGGATCTTGGATGCCAAACCATCTACCTAAATCAAGCTGCCAATGGCAATTCTCCCCCAAAGTTTATGTTATGGTTATGAGATGGAATGTGATGATGTTTCCGTAATATGAAGCAATCTATGGCACAGACGCTTAATGTTAAGAGGTTTATTTGCAGAAGTTATGGGTTGATTTCTACTCTGCAATGGTTTTATGTTGTCTGTTTACCATCTCTTGCCTTCAGAGAAGAGAGGGGTTTCAAAGGAAAGGAAACAGGTGGGGCAAAGTCGGACAGAAGACCAAACTTAATCCGGCTTTTCCAATGCACACTTTGTAAAATAATAAAAACAAAAAGGAAGAACTGAACATTGTTCTCTGGGAAACAGCTGTTCCATTTGGCAAATAAATAAATGGCTTTGTGAACTGCTGTGCTATAGAGCTGGTCCATAAATATTCTACCATAGCAATTATCACTAGGATTAGTAGATAAATCTTTGACATTCTGCACACTTAGTTGTTACACTGCGGCTTCTTTCAAGTGGATCATACAACTGGAGAGCCAGCAAAGCATCACCAGTCTCTCTGGAATGGGCAGATTCATTTCTATCATGTTCTACAATTCAATTGCTTATAGGGATCTTTTCCTGAAATAGAGCCGTTGCATGTGGAGCCACGATGGAGGCTATATTCAGAGGTGGGATTCAGCAGGTTCTGATCAGTTCTGGAGAACCGGTAGCAGAAATTTTGAGTAGTTCGGAGAACCGGTAAATACCACCTCTGACTGGCCCCACCCCCATCTATTCTCTGCCTCCCGAGTTCCAGCTGATTGGGAGGAAATGGAGATTTTGCAATATCCTTCCCCCAGGAGTGGGGAGGGAATGGAGATTTTGCAGTATCCTTCCCCTGCCATTCCCACAAGCCACGCCCACAAGCCACACCATGCCCACCAAGCCACGCCCCCAGAACCGGTAGTAAAAAATTTGAATCCCACCACTGGCTATATTACAGGAAAAGGGGAGAAACCCCCTAAAGAAGATATAGGTTGCAATGATCTGCAACAATTCAGCTGCTCCATTAAGAGACTTTGGACAATAATGTAGGAAGAGGAGATACTTTTGAAGACATACTTCCAAGGAATAGATAAAAAAATTCATATGCTTCAGTGTTCTGAAAAAGAAACACATTTAGCCATAGAATCCTGCTTTAAATTCTATTTCCATTTTAATTCTAAATATTCCATATGAGCCCAGTGAAGTACAGAGATAAAGGGGGAGGGGGATTAATCCTGTTTAAGAATGATACATGCTCTTGAAATTACAAATCTGTACAAATCTGTACGTCTTTCTAAATCTACTCTGTGCAAATAATTACTATAAGGCCTTTACGAAGCACACCAATAAAGAGCTAGCGTGCAAATCTATTCAATATTAAGTTCTTCATCTATAACACTAATATTATTATTCTAATGAGGATTTATTACCGAATTTACATCAAGGGAGAATTAATACTTTTTAGGTTTGTTGTTCTTGTCTAACCTATTCCCCTCCCCCAAACATGGTTGAATTCTTCATCAGTGAAATATCAATATACGGGGAAATTTATGGTACCAAATATTATACTGAACTAGCCCGTCGGCCTACAATATTGTGTGATTAATTAGTGCAGACCTAACACATTCATCTAAGTGGTTATTATTGTAAGGTGTGAGGCAGAATAGCAGTATGTTGCAGCAATTCCTTTGGATTTCCATGTTTTTTTTTTCAGTTCATTCTCTCTTTCTCTCGGCCATATATCTGTAAGTAATTTAAAAGGCTTGAGGCTGGGCAAGTATCTGCTGAATTACTGTACAACACTGATCTTTGTTTTTACATGCTGGCTGGGGAATTCTGGGAGTTGTAGTCCACACAAGTTACCTTTGATATGGTTGAAAATGATTGATCTAAAGCAGAGATGGGGAACTATGTCCCCTTTATGACTTGGGGACTTGAACTCCCAGAATTCCTCAGCCAGCATGGCTGGCAGAGGAATTATGGGAGTTAAAGTCCCCAAGTCATAAAAGAGCCATAGTTCTTCACCCCTGATCTAGAGAGTGGAACCTCACCCATGGCCATGCTGGTATGGGCTTCTGGGAGTTGTATTTTAAAGCAATCTGAAGAATTTCACATTCCCCCTGATTTAAAGTCTACTCCGCTACTTGATTTATACAATTTCATTCATGTGTCACTCCACTCTCTCAGGATTAAAGGGTTTTAATCATCCTTGCTACTGTACTTACCTGAGGCCAAAACACTAACCCTGTGTGAAAGTGCCTTCAGAGCCAATATAGCCTGACTGTGTAAAATGACTGAGGTTTGCTTCACTCAAATGATTTGGGCCATGAAGGTGAGGTAATTTGCTTCACCACAGAGAGAGGCCACCTCAATTCTCCTTGACAAAACAATCCGACAGATTCTTCTCAGTCTTCTTCCTATGCTGGTTGATGATGAGCTTCCTGGCTAGGTTGCTTTGGGATTATTGGCAGTGCAAGACAAAATCATTAATAAAAGTATCGGAGCAGTGACTAACCGTATTTCAGCTGCTGAAAAAGGACAGCTATCTATCAACTCAAAGTAAGGAACCCCTACAACAGACATTCTCTATTTGTTTCATTCACTTTTTTATTCAGTCCATATTCATTCATTCCTCATTTAAACTTGGCCTTATCACTTATTCTTTTACTATCTTATTACCTCTGCCTTCCACATACTTTTATGTCTATAATTACATGCTCAGCGCTTAATTCCTTATTTAAAAAAAAACATGAGAAAGTACATGCTTATAAACAGCCATTTTCTCCTATTTCACCAAACAATAATTCCTTGCCACAGACCACGTTTGCCTGTTTTAACATTTATCCATCTTCTCATAGGTAATAAACATTATGCTAAGGTAGTTAAATTTAACCACTTCCTCCACTTTTTCAATATGCACACAAATAGTCCTCAATGTAAGACTACAATCGAGACCAGATTTTCCGCCGCTAAGTAATTATCGAGTGAGTCATGTGTGATTTTACAACCGTTGTTGCTACAACTGTTAAGTAAACACTGCAGTTGTTAAGTGAATCAAGCTTCTCATTGACTTTGCTTGCAGAAGCAGACTGGGAATTCACAGGTGGCAATTACATGACCCTAGGACTCTGCATCCATCATAAATACATGCCAAGAACCAAATGCCTAAATTTTGATCACATGAGTATGGGGTTTGCTGTGACAGATGTAAATGCAGGGTTAGTAAATGCAGTTGTAAGTCACTTTTTTCAGTGATGTTGTAATTTCGAACGATCGCTAAAATGAATGGTTGTAAGTTCTAGGACTACCCGTAACTTGCAATAATCACTCCAATTTTTGCAATCCTTGTAAACGCAGCTAGGCTCACTTTTGATACGCTAACGTTTGAATCCATACTGCTTATGGCATCATTCAATATAACACATAATTTGGGTTCACAATCAACAACACGACAGGGGGTTTAGAAATTCGGATTTTATTCTGAGCCAACATAGAAAAAAAAAAAAACCCAAAAAAGCAAACCCACAAACCCAAGAAATTGGTCCTTTTTGTCTCAATAGCAATATAAGTATATTCGTCCAAGAAACACAAATAACAAGCAAAGAATGTAGAATGCTTTTTGACAGTGCAACTAACCACAGTTGACCATGAGGCAAAGAAATGAATAGGAATATATGAGACTAAATCTGCCAAGCATAGAGAAACATAAAACAAGGCCACCTTATCAGGCAAAAGCAGAAAATGCCCAGCTTCCTTTCCCATTGAGTCAGATCAGAGGAACAGAAAAAAAACCCAAGTATTTGCCACCACCTCGAGACAGTGGTGGGTTCTAATTTACCTTGCCACCGGTTCGCTTCCTCCTGCACTGCGTGGGCACACACATGTTGCGTGCTGCACTGCCGTGCCATGTGGGCACATGCGTGCACTTGCGCAGTGCCAAAAACCTGGCTTCTGTGCATGCGCAGAAGCAAAATACAGCTTCTGCACATTCACAGAAGCCAAAACCAAGATGGCAGCACCTATGGCACCACCGAGAGAATCAGTTCGGGGGCGAGGCCAGCTGGTGATCACTCTCAGTTCGGTGAGAGGGGGGAAATTTTCCTTCTATAAAACCGGTCCGAACCGGGAGCAACCCACCTCTGGTTCAAGACCAGGTCTTTGTCCCATAAATAGTGTAGGATAGGGGACTATACTATGTAACTAATTATGCCCTATGGATTAGCATACATCTCTCTGTTTCTACATAATCCTAATTGATGTAAACTCAAGGTTCTCTGTTTGGTTGAATCCCCGTGATGATTGTGTCTCAGTAAAGAAAACCCAACAGATTGCTCCATTGCTCTTATTTTGGTTGTGTGACTGCTTCCCACAAAATGGCATCATCTGCATACAAAACCACAAACATTCATGATCTGACCAAAAAACCCTCTAACATTCAGTGTACATTTATCTATAAATATATTTAACCATGAAAGGAATATCACACATCACAAACGCTCCATGTTTCTAGCTTATGCATTGTACCATATGGTCTTCTAAATCAACAAACTTCCCGTCCCATTTCTTTTTACACTCATATATTTTACAATAATTAACGAAAGGTCAAAAAGCTGTAGTGTGCAAAAAGCCACATTGCAGTTCCCGAACTCCGTTCACTTTATCAAAGACCATCTTTGTTAACAAACAAACAAATCTCTCTGGAATGTTTCAATTCATTCTTCCATTAGTTCCTAATGGCTTACTTCCATTAGTATGAGGGAAAAATAATGCCATCTTCTCATTTTAAGGAACAGTCAAAGTTTTTGCACATGATAAACTAATCATGCAATCAATTAAAAAGAAATGATATTTTAGCATTTCTCTTTTTCTCTAATTTTTTACACTTAGAATCTTATCATTTTTCAACAATCCCACAGTCTCTCTCCCCACCCTCTAACACACACAAACGTCTGTGTGTATACATATGTATATGTATATGTATATAGCAATAGCAATAGCACTTAGACTTATATACAGCTTCCTAGTGCTTTACAGCCCTCTCTAAGCGGTTTACAGAGTTCAGCATATTGCCCCCAACAATCTGGGTCCTCATTTTACCCACCTCGGAAGGATGGAAGGCTGAGTCAACCTTGAGCCGGTGAGATTTGAACAGCTGAACTGCTGAACTGCAGTGCTGCATTTTAACCACTGCGCCACCTCGGCTCTTGTATATGTATATGTATATATGTATATGTATATGTATTCAGGGGTAAAATGCTACCGGTTCGGGCTGGCCGGTCGGTCGTCGTAGAGCTGATAGAGCCGATAGCGATCGCAGCATGAGGCTTCCCCCACCCGCGTCCCCCACCCGCCTCGACGCCGCCATTTGGGTTCTTTTACCCTTTGTGCATGCGCAGAATGCTTTGTGCATGCGCAGAGGGTAAAAGAACACAAATGGCGGTGTTCAGGCAGGTGGGGGAAGCGGGTGGGGGAAGCCCCGCGCTGCGATTGCTATCGGCTCTATTGGCTCTACGATGACCGACTGGCCCGCTCGAACCGGGAGCATTTCCGGTTATATGAGTATATGTATATGTATATGTAGGAGGGAGGAGCCAACTGACCTAAATCTATTTCTTAAAAATATCTTCTTGCCTCATCTGCCTATATTACTTTTAGGGTTTTTTATATTTTATAGTCTCATACTATAACAAAATAATATTTATATTACCTGTGCTAAAACATTTCAAACAACATAGTGCATTGCATGAGCTCAAAGACTCAAATAATGTCTTATGCTGAATATTACCCTTTCTCATTTTAAATACGGGTGTTATTACATGTACAAAATAATGCAAACTGTTTGTATGATTTCATAGTGCCCTTAATAAGGCAATAGGACAGTAGGACAGGGATGGTAGGCACAATGGTGCGCTTACAGACCTCTTAGGGATGGGGTGAGGTCGACTGTTATTGTTATCAATGTTATTGTTATCAATGTTATTGTTAATGTTATTGATCCTGATAGGCTCAAGGTTGATTTAGTCTTCCATCCTTCCAATGTCGGTAAAATGAGGACCCAGATTGTTGGGGGCAATATGCTGACTCTGTACACTGCTTAGAGAGGGCTGTTAGACAGGGCACTATATAAGTCTAAGTGCTATTGCTATTGTTGTTTCTCCGAAATGTGTTTAACTTGTACATAATAAATGATTTCTCACTGGCACTTCAGATATTTTCATTCCCCCACAACCTGAAGGAATGCCTGATTTCTTTTTTCTTTATAACTAGTTTTTCCCCAAATTCACTGCCGCTGTCTCCACCAGTTTGTTCAATCTTTTGTCATAAACAATCAAATCAATCATCCTTGATTTATTAACCATTAAGGAAGCTCTAACTCTAGGTCATATACTTATAGTGTAAGTCAGGGGTGTCAAACTCAAGGACTGTGGGCTAGAACTGTCCCATGGCGTGCTTAGATCTGGCCCACGGCGCCACCCTGGAAACAGTGAAGGACCAGCCCATGGTGCCTCTGCCAGCGAAAACAGAGCTCGGGATGGCACATGTGGCCCTCCCAAGCTCCATTTTTGCTGGCAGAGGACTACGGGAAGCCATCACAGCTGAAAACAGAGCCTGTGAGGGCCGCGCATGGCCCTCCCGGGCTCCATTTTTGCTGGCAGAGGGCTGATGGATATTGAGCTGGCCATGCCCACCCAGCCATGCCTACCCAGCCATGTCCACTCAGCTCCCCGAGGTCAAACACAATCCTGATGCAGCCCTCAATGAAATAAAGTTTGACACCCCTGGTCTAAGTAGTATGAAAATAAGGCCATCTTTTTGCTGGAATTTAATTTTAAGGAATAATAAGGCCAAGAGTACTCGAATATATATCTTAGTAATTGCAAATAAATATCTTATAATCATAAATGACTATAAACAGAATATGAGTCAGCAATGAGATGTGGAAGCAAAAAAAGGCAAAAGCATTTTTGATCTGCATCAATAAAAGTGGTTTCAAATCAAAGGACGATCCGGTGCATTGGACATAAAAAAAGACAACTGAGCATTAAACACCTAAATTTAAATACCTAAATATCACAGAAAAAGTGTATTTACTATATATACTTTATTCACTTTATTAATTCATTTTAGTTAATAAAGTTAATTTATTACTTTATCCACTTTATCAATTTTCTCGTACCATAAAATATAAATATTTATTTGGAAAGCATACGGGGAAATTGACATTATTATAATTTCACAAAAGCCACTTAGAATTTGACCTTCTGCTAAGTAAGTGACTTTCTTACCTGCTATGTCATGTCTGCAATGCGGATAGAAGAAGGTGGAGAACCTGATAAAACACCAACTCAGCTGAAGGGCAGTTCTCTGCTGTAAAAATGCAGTGAACAACACAACAGAATGCAGCGCCATGTCATTTTTTTTGGGGGGGGGGAGGTAGCCTGAAGATCCTGAAGATGAAACTCAAATACTTTGACCACCTAATGAGAAGGAAGGACTCACTGGAGAAGAGCCTAATGCTGGGAAAGATTGAGGGCAAAAGAAGAAGGGGACGACAGAGAATGAGGTGGCTAGATGGAGTCACTGAAGCAGCAGGCATGAGCTTAAATGGACTCCAGAGGATTGTAGACAACAGGAAGGCCTTGAGGAATGTTGTTGCGATGGGTCGGACACAACTTTGCAACTAACAACAACAACAACAATAACAGCGCTCTACATGGGGATACCCTCGAAGAGCATCCGTAGACTACAATTGGTACAGAATGCAGCTGCGCGAGCTGTGGTGGGTGTACCAAGATACACCCATGTAACACCCATTCTCCACCAGCTGCATTGGTTGCCCATTAGTCTCTGGTCGCAATTTAAGGTGTTGGTTTTGACCTTTAAAGCCCTACATGGCTCAGGGCCAGGTTACCTTCAGGACCGCATCCTGCCACATACCTCCCTACGACTAGTTAGGTCCCACAGAGTGGGCCTCCTCCGGGTCCCATCAGCCAAACAATGTCAGTTGGCGGGCCCATGGGGGAGAGCCTTCTCTGTGGGAGCCCCATCTCTCTGGAACCAACTCCCACCAGAGATCCGGACTATCCCCACCCTACTGATCTTCTGCAAAGCCGTAAAAACATGGCTCTTCCGGCAGGCGGGGTGAAGATCGGATTCCCCCATGATTGAATGTTTTTTTTTAAAAAAATTATGAAATGTTTTTTAAAATTGTATGTATACTATATATTGTTCTTATTCTTGTTGTACGCCGCCCTGAGTCCTATGGGATTGGGCGGCCTGTAAGAACTTTAAATTAAATTTAATTTAATTAAACAACAAAAGGTGGCCCATGTAACACCGTTGCTCCATGAACTGCACTGGCTGCTGGTTTGCTTCTGGGTGCAATTCAGGGTGTTGGTAATCACCTTTAAAGCCCTTCATGGCATGAGTCCTGGCTACTTGAAGGATCGTCTCATTCTACTGGGATTGGCCCAACCCACCCATGTGGGCACCATCAGCCAGGGTATTTTGGCTGGCAGGGTCCAGGAGAACAGTCTTCTCTGCTGTTGAATCTACCCTTTGGAACACTTTGCTCCCCCCCCGCCCCCCGCACTTCCCAGAATGAGGTAAGCTTCAACCCTCCTTACCTTCTATAAGACCTTAAAGAAAGACCTGGCTCTGCCAGTTAGCTTGGGGCTCCAAGGGAGAGGTTTCACATGGGGGGGGGGTTGATAGATTAACAACAGATCCAACAACAGATCCAACCCTCCCTCCCCGTCTCATCATACTCCCTCCCTCTCCATTTTTAGCAAGGTTTTATAATATTATAATCCTTAGATTTTATACAGTTTTATCTTTTAATATTGTAAGCAGGTGGTGACATGGGTGGAATAATAATACATTTTACAATTTTACAAATAAATAAATAAATAACAAGTGAATAGCTGAGGACAGTCTAAAACCAACCATTTTTAAAAATGATTTATGAAACCAATTTATCTAGCCGCCCGTCTAATAAACAAGCAACTCCAGGTGGCCTACAGCACAGCTAGAAAGAGTTAATCGATACATTTAAAAAAATTAAAGACCCTGAAACAAAGAATATATTTATTTATTAAACCAATTTATATCATTGCCTATCTCACAAACAAGTGACTCTGGGCGGTTATAAAAATTAGTTTAATAAATAAATATATTCTTTGTTTTGTTTTGGTTTCGAATGTAGAACTCTAATCCAAATAGACAAGAGCACTCTAGACAGATTAGGAGAGAAGTGTACTTCGGGAGCAGAGCAAAATTGCACATTGTCAAGTCACTCTGAAAGAGAAAGGGAGTTCCACAGGGAGCAACATAATCTGTTTCTGTCCTCCAGAAACATTTCCTGCCCATTGTGGCATCGGGGCAACTGGGCAGTGCAGATAATTCCTGACATTGGTTCAGAGAAGCAGCCAACAAAGAAAAACAATAAAGTAGAAATGAAGTCCTCTTGAAGAAAGAGGGATGAAGCTGGGTACATTTAGCCAAGAGGGGGAAAACTAAGCATTCTTTAAAGACTTTCATATTCCCGAAGAAAGTCACAACCTGTGCTCCATCATTCCAAAGCACAAGACACAGAAGACTAATGATTTCGGTTGCAGGAAACAGATTGCTGTTCCAAGCTTTGCTAGCAGAAACACCAGTTTAACAGTGGAATGATGACAGAGATAGGTAGGGAGCTCTTTGTCTCACAGGAAATATGCAAGGAGCACTACACTCCTCCGTTCGCAACAGAATACCTTATGCCACCAGACTTGAAATTTTGGGCCTAGAAAATTTAGAACTACACCGCCTTCGATCTGACCTAAGTGTAGGACACAAAATTATATGCTACAATGTCCTACCTGTCAACAACTACTTCAGCTTCAACCGCAACAATACACGAGCTCGCAATAGATACAAACTTAATATAAACCGCTCCAGACTTCATTGCAAAAAAATTGACTTCAGCAACAGAGTGGTCAATGCCTGGAATACACTACCTGACTCTGTGGTTTCTTCCCCAAATCCCCGAAACTTTAACCTTAAATTGTCTACTCTTGACCTCACCCCATTCCTTAGAGGTCTGTAAGGGGCATGCATAAGCACACCTTTGTGCCTACCGTCCCTGTCCTAAAGTCCCCATCTATTTTGTAAAATATCATGTACTCAAAACCATGCTTGTACTTTTATATATACACATTAATATTTATATTTTGTATTCATATCCACGCTTAATAATAATAATAATAATAATAATAATAATAATAATAATAATAATAATAATAACGATAACGATAACGATAACGATAACGATAACGATAACGATAACGATAACGATAATGATAACGATAACGATAACGATAATGATAACGATAACGATAACGATAACGATAACAATAACAATAACAATAACAATAACAATAACAATAACAATAACAGCCTCCTGTTTAGGATATTTTAATTTCGATCTCTGCATTGAGCAGGGAGTTGGGCCTGCTAATCTAAATGGTTCCTTCCTTTTTTTAAAAAAATTATTCCTTCAAACTGTCTCCCGCCCGATTTTTACTTCCTTTCTTGCCACAGATGTTAAGTGAATCACTCCAGTTGTTAAGTTAGTAACACAGTTATTAAGAGATTCAGGCTTCCCCTGACACTTTGCTTGTCAGAAGGTTGCAAAAAGTGATCACTTGAGCCCCGGGACACTGCAACTGTCATACATATGAATCAGTTGCCAGGCATCTGAATTTTGATCATGTGACCATTGGGTTGCTGCAACGGTCAAAAGTGTAAAAAATAGTCATAAGCAGAGGTGGTATTCAGCTGGTTCTTTCTGGTTCGCCCGAACCGGTAGTGGAAATTGCCCCGCCCACCCGCTCCGGCTCTATGCTATCCACTTTGTGCCTGTTTTTGAGGCTGGGCACATGCTCGGAAAGGCTTGCGTGCGAGTAAAGCGCTCACATTTGCGAACCGGTAGCGAAGGTAAGTGAAAACCATCCCTGGTCATAAGTCACTTTTTTTCAGTGCTATTGTAACTTTAAACAGTCACTAAATGAACTGTTGTAAATCGAGAACTACCTGTATATAAATCTACAGTAATTCATATTTCTTGTTTTCCGCTTCTCCTTAATTCTAGCATATCTTTTGGTAAAAAGTGGTATTCTGCTCAAGTTTGAGTGCCAACAACCAGCAGTTAGCATGACCTTGAAAAAAAAACAATAGAATAAAAGGCTCCATAATTATATTCCTTGTTTATGCCTTACTTTGGGAGTATAATATCAAGGCAGGAGAAAACCATGTCCTTTGCACATCTTTCTCTGCATCTTATATATAAACAACTAGCAGAATTCTTTCAGTCCTCTAATGCTTGAGTAGTTCTGTGAAATTATTTGTTGAAGATGTAAGTTCAGCAACACTTTCATAAGCTTACCTCTGTGGTAAACAGCCTGGATGGGATAGAACAAAAATAGAAAAGAGTGTGAGTTCTCATGCCTCACTTTAATAACAGTGTCACATTCCGTTTTGAAGTGTCTGTGTCTTCGATACAGACATCCTAAAGGTGCCATCAAGCATCTAAATAATAGCCAGCATTTTCAGGCAGCCAGTTTGATGGCTGTTAATTGAGGAGCTGCGAAAGTCCACCACAGTGTGAGGCAAATTACACACAGGGTGACTCTCTTCCTAGCACAATACAACAAGAAACAGCAGAGGGAGCTGTCAATCTTCACAGAAACAAAGCCACGTGGCTTGGTGTTGGTACTTCTGATCCTGCCATGATTAGTGGCACTGAGATAAGGTGGACACTGAGATAAGGTGAATCTCTTTGTCTCTCAGTTTAATCAGGTATAAATTTTCAAAGATTCCTTTTTTTTTCAAAAGGAAAAAAAATCTATCCATTTCTCCCTTTCATAAACATCTGTATTTTTTTTTTCAATTTCTTAAACATCTATTCTTGTCTGATTGACATTTGGTGCTTCAGCAGCAGGGGTATCCAATCCTGGCAACTTTAAGATCTGTGAACTTTATGCTGGCTGGGGAATTCTGGGAATTGAAGTTCAGAAGTCTTAAAGTTGTCAAGTTGCTCCTCCCTGATCTACAGCAAGGCCAGGTAAAATAGAATTCACATGCTGTAGCCCTGGGGCCTACAACAAATCAATTTATTCAGTTCATAAACTCTGAATGCAGAGGAGCAAATTATCCTTGTCGGCTTGTAAACATGGTCGTGCTTTCCACCACTTCTTCTTCACATAGTCCCAGGAGCAGGACAGTGGTGAAATCTACTTACATTCCCTGCTGGTTTGGAAGCACGCGCTCCGCGTGTGGGTGCTTGCTCCACTCGCGCATGCGCGCCACCATCGCACGTGCTTTTTCACCCTCTGTGCATGCACAGAAGGCTTTGCGCATGCGCAGAGGGTGAAAAAAAAGAAAATGGCAACATCTGGGTGGGTAGGTGGAGCCTCGCGCTGCCGCCGCTACCGGTTCTCCGAACCACTCCTGGACCGGACCGGACCAGAAGCATTTCACCCCTGGAGCAGGACCACTGACCAGTGACTCAGTGGTCTGCTCTTTTTTTGCTTTTAAGTCAGAGATATTTCAAAAGGGGAAGAAAAGGATGCAATGACACCGTTTTAAGCATTCTAATGCAAATCATTTCAATGCCACACACAGATTTATCTCTTGTCAGCTCTGTGCTACGTGAAACATGGTACAGATCATTGCTGTCTTCACTTGAGTGCTAATTTGCCCAAGGCAAATCTTTTAAAATGCAGCTCGGTATTAAATGACATGATTGCAGAATGAATATAGACACTGAATTGGGGAGAAAGGAAGCCAAAAGAGGGGGGGGGGATTTTGGAATCGTTGCGGGGAGAACATCAACATGTTTTCCTATTATATACTGTATTTTGTATCTGGAAGTGAGTGGGAGTAATGGCCAGTTCTTTTTTATTTTGCTTTGTATTTAAAATAGCATTTGGGGTACGGCAATCAACAGGAACTGAAACTAACAAATCCCAAGGGCAAATATGTTAACTTACAAATGACAAAACCTAGATAAGAAGAAAGAAGGGAAACCACTTAGTGTTATTAAACTAGGCAGATAATTGCTCCAGACAGATTCTCTACTGGAGCCATTTACTATAAGGTTAGATTGAATTCTTTCTGTGGTTGTGAGTTTTTCAACTCTTTCTTCACAGACCAAGAAATGTTTTCTGGGTAGAGAGAGAGAGAGACCCGTGACCAGTTAAGAGAGATAACATAACTTCACATAGGTCATTGCTGTAGAAAGAACAATTCTACAAAAGTAATTTTGCAGGAATGTTTTTCTATTTGGAATATCGCTGATCCAACTTTAATTGTATTTGTTTATTTCATCTGAATCTAAATGGAAATAGAATAGAGTAGAGTAGAGTAGAGTAGAGTAGAGTAGAGTAGAATGCAATGCAATGCAATGCAACGCAACGCAACGCAACGCAACGCAACGCAACGCAACGCAACACAACACAACACAACACAACACAATACAATACAATACAATACAATACAATACAATACAATACAATACAATACAATACAATACAATACAATACAATACAAGAATTTATTGCCCAAGTGTGATAGGACACACAAGGAATTTGTTTCTGGTGCATAAGCTCACAGTGTACATATTAACAGCAGGTAATAGGCCATAAATCAATTACAATCATTAATCATAAGTTACAAACAACAACTGATAAATCACAAGAAACCAATAGGAGAAGATAGTATGAAAGATGAGAAGATGAGAAAAGATGAGAAGTGAAACAGTGCTATGGGAATTAAGTATTCAGCAGAGTGATGGCACCCGGGGGGGGGGGGGCTATGTCTAGTTGGTTTGACATGCAATGGTCTCAACATTCTCTCCTGAGGGGAGAAATTGAAAGTTTATGTCCAGGATGTGAGGGGTCTGTGGATATTTTCTCAGCCCTCTTTCTGGTTTGTGCAGCATACAAATCCCCAATGAAAGGCAGGCTGTTTGCGATTGTTCGTTCTGCAGTCCTTCAAGTTCGGTTGAAGTCTGTACTTGTCCTGTTTGGTTGCTGTGCCAAACCAGACAGTTATTGAAGTACAAGTGACAGACTCAGTAATTCCTCCGTAGAACTGTATCAGCAGGACCTTGGGCAATCTGAGCTTTCTGCGTTGACACAGGAAGAACATTCTTGGTTGTGCTTTTTTAATGATAAATAAATATAACAACGGCACAAAACTACATGGGGAAGGATGCGTGGGAACAACAGAGCTATTGCTATCGTACAAATAGTCCTTGACTTATAACCATTCATTTAACAACCATTCAAAGTTACGATGGTGCTGAAAAATTGACTTATGACTGGTCCTCACACTTTGACTGTTGCAGCATCCCTGCAGTCACAGGGATCAAAATTAAGGCACCTGGCATATATTTATGATGGTTGCAGGGTCCCAGTATCACATGATTGTCATTTGTGACCTTCCCAGGGGGCTTTTGACAATGAAGTCAATTGGGGAAGCTAACTTTTAATACACTAGAAATACAATATTTCTGTTATTTAGGATGCTTTCTAGACCCTTCCTGTTACGTACGGATGGACGTTGTAGATATTTGCATAGCTGCCACTGATTGGTTAATCGAGCGGCAGGAGAATTAAACACCTGTCAGTGGCCAGCTGGCTTCAAGGAAGCCCTTAAAAGCGGCTTCCCTGCAGCCTGCCGGCAGTCCATATTAGTTCTAGTGAATAAGAAATAAAGGTGCTGAAACGTTCCTGTGACTCGCCTCTTCATTTACGCTTGAATCTAACACTTCCATTTTTATTTCTGCCACCAAATCTGGTCATATCAACCACTCAACCCACTTAACATGGTTTTATTTAATGACCATGTGATTTGCTAAATAAAAGATTGTAAACTCACTTAATGATTGCATTACTTAGCAAAAGGCATTTTGGGTCCCAATTGTGGCCTTAATTCAAGGATTATCTGTACTGTGAAAAAGGAGAGTCTGAGGAACTTGACTAAGAAGGAATTTTTACTACAGGAGGTAGTAAAGGCAGGAGTCAGAGTTCTAGTCCTCTCTGAGGCATGCAAGCCACCTGGCTAACTTTGCGCCAGTCACTGTCTTAGCCCACCTCACCTCACAGGATTGCTGCTGTTGTGGGAAAAATAGGAGGAGGAAGGTGGGTTGGATAGGTTCACTGCCATGAGTTATTTATAAAAATAATAAAGGTGGGATATAAATAAATAAAGAACTCAGAAACCACTGAAGAGAACCGAGTGCTTCGAATTTTAAGAAGCTACTCCATAAATTAAAATATTGAAAATGACTCATATTAAGAAAGCTGTCATTTTAAACAATGCTGAACATTATCCATATAGGAATCAAAAGCAAGAGGGACATGGCACAGAGGAATTTATTAGCGATGCAGTGCTCTCAGTTCTGAGCACAGTGTCTGTAATTCACTATAATTGATACAAAAGTACAATGATCTCCGTTTCTACTTAATACTGTATAATGGGAGGAGAGGAGATGCATTATACATACTGGTAGTATTTAAAGACAAAGCATGTAGAAATCAGAAATCAGTCTAGTACCCTCTAAGTGTCCAGTTCTAAAATCATAAAGTAAATTATCTTAATCTGGTTTATAATAGCCAAGATAGCCAAAATAAGTCTGTTTCCCACCAGAAACTATTAATTTTTATTTTGCGCAATATATTTTGTTGTAAAAGTCAATATTGCAGACTTATCTGGACCTAAACCATTTATTACTTTCTTAAATCAAAATCACTTAGCTTTTTACTGTTTATTTAAATTATTTAAGCCCTTAAGCTTAACACTAATTTTAATTAATTAATTGATTAATTTAATTATCTCTTTTCTTTGGTTCAGAGTTGAAGATAAACCATACTCAAAGATTTTTCAAGCCTGTCTTTTCAAAGGTCTCCAAAGCTTTAAAATGGTTAATAGACAATTTCCGAAAACAATTAGAAAGTAAGGTTTGTGAACTTGGCGTCACCATAGTTGCAAAGAAGATGCTAATAACTTTGTCTATCAGTATTCAAACCATTGTCCTGGGATCTTCTTGAGAGCAACAGCTGTACCCAGTGCATTTGGACAATCTCCCATTCTCTTCTTATCTGGAGAAATTCCTAGGAACCTATCTACTCTGATTAAAAAATGCAAATGCAAATACACCCAAGCACAAACAGCTTTAAACAAACATAGCTTCCTTCCATCATGCACCATAAAAGTTTCTATATATCCCTTTACCAGTACTAAAGAAATAGCATGTTGGTTAAAATATTTGCCTATATAAAATTATTGATTCAAAATACAGCAGAAAAAATTTAAAAACTACAATTCTGATAGACCAAGGCAATAGCAATAGCACTTAGACTTATATACCGCTTCATAGTGCTTTACAGCCCTCTCTAAGCGGTTTACAGAGTTCAGCATATTGCCCCCAACAATCTGGGTCCTCATTTTACCCACCTCAGAAGGATGGAAGGCTGAGTCAACCTTGAGCCTGTATTCTGTTCTCACTTTTTAAAAAAGTAAATCTAGAGTTTTACCATTCTCTAGATATACAAACTAGAAAGATTTTAGCCCCAGCTCCCAGGTAGTTTGTATGAAAGAGGAGGAGAAGGAGGGAGGGGGAGGGGGAGGAGAGGGGGAGGAAGAGGAGAGGGAGGAGGAGGAAGGAGGGAAGGAGGATTGGCACTAAGCTTTTGCAAAATAATTTGCATTTTAATTACCCTGTATGAAAAATTGATTTTACAATCCAATGTTGAACCAAATCTTAATGCATTCAGAAATATGTGTATGATGAATCTATGCTATATCTTAGGCAATAGGATTATTGCTCTTAGTGGCTGAAGTATGTTCATTATACTTACATAAACATTTTACAAGATGCTTCTATATTTTTGCCAATACAATCAATGTGCAGTTACTTTCTAAGGCAAGATTTGGAAACTTGCATGAAAAAACTAGTAGTGCCCAAAATGTTGTCAGTAATTCTGAGTAAACAAATCCTGCCTTGCTCCCAGAAATAGATGTCTGGATTCTGGGGGGAAAAATCACTTGTTTTAGCTAAAACAGTTATTATCAACTTAGAATGAATAAACGGCATGCTTCTCTTCTTAAAATATCTTCTGTTTCCCACTATCTTTATTCAGCACTAAACTGCTAGGCAACAAGAGTTTAAGTAGGCTTTAGTAAGGTCAAGGCTAATTGGAAAGATGTTCTATCAACAAAAACAGGAATTATTCAAAGTTTGAAATCCATCTTACATTTAACAATCCGTGTAACAAAACTGTTATATGGGAAATTCTCAAGGTCCAAAGCAGCTCATGGAACTATAGTAATTTCACAGACTGCATTTTTGTGCCAAAGGTGAAACCTTGTCCCACAGCTCAATTCTTTATATCCTAGAGTTAATAAAGTCCTAAAATCCACTCATCCCATCAATGTCAAGTATACTGTATTTTGTTTCATTACAAAACATGACAATTGAAATGTCCTGGACCTTGGGATTCAATTCAATCAGAATAGAGCTGGACCTTAGGATCCTGGACCTTAGGATTCAATTCAATCAGAATAGAGCTGGCAGGGACCTTGGAGGTCTTCTAGTCCAACCCTCTGCTCAAGCAGGAGACCCACAACTTCTGAAAGGAAGTTGTTCCACTGGTTAATTGTCCTCGATGTTAGGAAATTTCTTTTTAATTCCAGGTTGATTCTCTCCTCGATTACCTAATTTCCATCCATTTTTTTCTTGTCTTGCCTTCTGGTGCTTTGGAAAATAAGTTGACCCCCTCTTCTTTGTGACAGCCCCTCAAATACTTTTCAACAGCTTTATTCATTGTTGGATAAGTTACAGATAAGATAAATTTGGGAGGGGTAGCAAGAGAGAGAGAGAAAAAAAAATCCCCCCAAAATGAGGCAGGCTACAGTAATGCACTGAGATGATTAGAAAGGAAGTTTTACAAGAGAAATAGGATGTTCTGAATCTGGATAAGAAGAGGGAAAGGGTGGATGGGGAAGCTGCCTAGCTCTCATCTCAAATGACTGCTTTACAAGTTTGCTGCTCTTTCTGTCAATAAGAGAATGTTCGTGTTCAAACTTTCTGCTAGTTTTTATTACCCAGAAGGGGAGAGAGAGGCAGCTCCGTTATTTCCTACCCCAGTGCTATTTTGCAGGCTGAGTACTTCCAGCTATAGCCATCTACTGCTAATAATTTCCATGTAGGATGTGTTGATCCCTTCCTCCCTCATCACCTCTCAACTGACTGGCAGATTGCAGACACATTGGGGGACGCTGGCTCAAGCAAGGCGGACTTTCCTAAAGCTTCTTGCATTCCCTCTATTGCACTTATTATCTGAGTCAAACTATTTTTAATCATGTATCTAGTGTTGTTCTGGAAGAGGGCTAAATCTGCACCTAAAAAATAGCCTAGCTGATATCTTGCATGCAGAGGATGAAGAGAGAGACCAGCTCCCAGAAGAATTATCTCTTGTTTCAACCAGTACCCTTTTATGTGACTGGCCAGACAATCTTTTTTAAGCATAACATTTTTCCAGAAGAGCTACCACCTTGAGTAGTCCAAGGGATGGATCATTGGTGCAAAGGTTGCCCACGCCAGCAATCTGTCACTCAGATAATTTGACAGATGGGTAAAGAGTCTCTTGTTGAAATGGGCAGCTATGGGAATCAAATAAATGCATAAATAAAAAATAAATACTCGACTTATGACCTCAACTGAGTCCAAAATTTCCATTGCTAAGTAAGACATTTTACTATTTTATTAGTCTATCGAAATATAAAATGCGGAAGTACAAGAACAAAATAAAAATAAGGGGAAAACAAAGGAGAAAAGCAGAAAGAGAAAAAGTGTAGGATAGAGGTCTATGGAGATTCTCTGTCATCCAGGTCATGGTTGTCCCAAAGGTGCTTTTTCAAGAGGCAACTGGACTTTCTGGTTTTTCTTTGAAGACGTTTCGCTTCTCATCCAAGAAGCTTCTTCAGCTCTGTAGGATAGAGGGGGAAAAAGAAAGTAAACCATTGACTTCTGACTCCTTTTGGGGCAGTAGAATAAGGTAGTAACGTGAAACCTCAAGTTTTTACTTTTATATAATAGTATATACTAGCCATTTTTATAATAACAAATCTATCAAAAACAAAGTTTCTTTTTTTCCCTTCTAAGTAGGCCTCTAAGTAGAAACAAAATTAATTGTGTTCTTTTCTTTGATCAAAGCAGTCACTTTAGCCACCTCTGCTAACTCCATCAACTTTTGCAGCCATTCGTCCATTGTGGGAATCAAAGTGTCCTTCCATTTTTGTGCATAAAATAATCTTGCTGCTGTCAACATATATAACATCAAAGTTCCAATTTCCCCCCCAAAATTCTTTATCCATTATGCCTGAAAGAAAAGTCTCTGGTTTTATCTGTATATACACTTAAAGAGTCTTCTGTATTAAAATGTGAACCCTACTCCAATATTTATTTGCTTTGTCCACCATAAATGATAAAAAAGATCCTTCTTTACATTCATATTTCCTACATCCATTTGAGATGCCTTTATGCATTCTTGACAACATATCCAGTGTTAGATACCAACAATATATCATCTTATAAAAGTTTTCTTTTAAATTATAATTTAATCTGAATTTTGGACTTTTTGTCCACATATTCTTCCATTGTTTAAGCATTACATTATATCCAAAGTTCTTTGCCCACTGAATTATACAATACAATACTCATTCTCCAAATTCAATGTCAATAACAATTTATAAACCTTAGCAATAATATGTTCATCACTACCACATAGTAGGATCTCCAGTTCATTTTTCACAGAATCAAGTCCATAACTCTTTTTGTGTAGTTTAAATTTTTCTTTGAATTGTAAATACTTGAACCAATGGCAAACACATCCTCCTGATACTAACTCCTCTTTAGATTTGATGATAGGGTCACCATAATTTAAAAATATTATTTGGCCATAAGTCCACCAGTCTGATCCCACCACCATTTTTTTCCTAAAATAAGTTTCCTGGTGAGACACCCAAAGAAGCATCTTATCAGATAATTTTATTTTATATTTATTCCAAACTCCTAGGATGACACATCTGACAAAATGATTATTAAAATCAACCTTTACTTTAACCTTATCATATGTTAAATAGCCGTGGCATCCAAATCTTAATTCATGCCCCCCCTAGCGCAAAGCAAGACAGTTATTAAGTGAGTTTTGCCCCATTTTACAACCTTTCCTGCCACAGTTGTTCAGTGAATCACTGCAGTTGTCAAGTTAGCAACACAGCTGTTAAGTGAATCTGGCTTCCCCATTGAGTTTGCTTGTCAGAAATTTGATCACATGACCCCGGGACCAGCGGTGGGATTCAAAATTTTTTTACTACCGGTTCTGTGGGCGTGGTGTGGTGGGCGTGGCGTGGCTTGGTGGGTGTGGCAGGGGAAGGATACTGTAAAATCTCCATTCCCTCACCACTCCAGGGGAAGGATACTGTAAAATCTCCATTCCCTCACCACTCCAGGGGAAGGTTACCGCAAAATTCCCATTTTCTCCTGATCAGCTGGGACTCGGGAGGCAGAGAATAGATGGGGGCGGGGCCAGTCAGAGTTGGTATTTACCGGTTCTCCAAACTACTCAAAATTTCCGCTATCGGTTCTCTAGAACTGGTCAGAACTTGCTGAATCCCACCTCAGCCCAGGACACAGTAACTGTCACGAATACATGCCAGTTGCCAAGTATTTTAATCATGTGACCATGTGGATACTGCAATGGTCCTAAGTGTGAAAAGGTAATCAGAAGTTCCCTTTTTCCAGTGCTGTTGTAACTTTGTACAGTCACTAAATAAATGGTTGTAAGTCAAGCACAACCTTTTAAACTTCCATCCCAGATGCCCAAGAATGACCCACCAAGAATGACCCACCATGATTTAGTAGTTTTCCCATCACCAATTCATGCTGGATGTGAAGAGAAGTGCAGCTAGGGGAATGCACTAATCCAGGGGTCTCAAAACTTGGCAACTTTAAGACTTGTGGACTTCAACTCCCAGAATTCTCCAGCCAGCTGGCTGGAGAATTCTGGGAGTTAAAGTCCACAAGTCTTAAAGTTGCCAAGTTTGAAGACCTCTGCACTAATCACTGTCCTTTAATTCTCCTGCATGAAACCTGAAAGAAGACTATCGGTGTCCAGGCTTGGTCCTGAGGCAGAATAAAGTTTAGCCATTAAGGCAAGACAATTTTTGTTGGCCTATTTTCCTCCTGAATCAAGGATTCAAGAAGTGCCTGTTAACATTGCCATAAAGAAAGTGCTCTGGTAAGCATTTAACAATGGGATTTAAATGAATAAATCCTGAAATGAATAAGAAAATCTCTGCTGTGGTCTGATTATCTCACAATGAGTTGTACTGAAATAGATATTATCTTGTGGGGTTTTGTGCGTTTGAGAGAGGTTGCTTCAATTGAATTGTTCACACTGTGAGTCAAACTTGACCTATTAGCTCTGGGCAAATCACAATGTTTAAACATTACATATATGTCTGTCTCTGTGTGTATAACAGCTGTGCATTGTGTAATATACACACACATACAAATAATCACGAGCCTACAGCTACAGTAAGAAACTGCAAATGAAAATAGGTCATTCAAAAGCTTGGGAGGATGTCTACATGCACAAACCGAATTTACCCAACAAATGAAAATGCATAAACGATGGGAATATGCGCTAGGAAAGAAGCTTATTGTTCTGCCTAAAATACTTAACAAGCAAATATTAAAATATCCACAACTGAATTTAATGTTTCCTGTTTCGTTTAAACATCCAATAATATTAACTGTATCTTTAAGTACAGTAGGTCCCAAAATTAAGAAACATCACGAAGGAGGCAGTAAATCTTACTTTGCCAAAAAGCATTTTCTATGTTCTTTTTTCATTTCTCAAAAATAAAATTACATGTAACAAAGGACGACTGGTTCTATAGCTACGTTGAGATGTTTTGAACACTAAGGAAGAATTGACCAGGAATGGAGAAGGCTTCCTGGGTTTCTCAGAAATCAAATAATCTGTTCCTTGAAGAATCTGCTTGCAAAATAATGAAATCAAAGCAGTCTGAGCTCTTCTAAGTAGTCAAAATGGAGGCACACTTTTTTGATCATGGTGATCCCCCCTTCTATCACTTCCTTGTTTTAGATCTTTTCACTGCTTCTAGTATGAATATCTGCTTACCATATTACATCACTATGTCTTGCCAAGGCTCAGTTAGTTCCGGAGAGCTATATCTTGGCCTGGTTCCTGGTTGGCATCCTATGTGAGCCAGGTAGGGAGGCCTTGTTCAAGAAAGAGTAAAATAACTGGTACTGTATGAATGCAGCCTTTGAATTAAAGGGTTTTCCTCTCCTTTACATCAACCAGGTTATTCATTTCGATCTGGAAGAAGAAATTAAATATAGGTAGTTCTCAGCTTACAACAGTTTCTTAAGTGAGCGTTCGAAGTTACAACAGCACTGAAAAAAGTGACTTATGACTATTTTTTCACATTTACGACCATTGCAGCATCCCTATGGTCATATAATCAAAATTCAGACACTTGGCAACCGACTATATTTATGATGGTTGCAGTGTCCCAGGATCATGGGATCACCTTTTTGTGACCTTCTGACAAGCCAAGTCGATGTGGAAGCCAAATTCGCTTAACCACCATGTTTATTTATTTATTATTTATTAGTTGCATTTGTATGCCGCCCACTCCACAGAGACTCTGGGCGGCTCACAACAGTAAATGTTATTAACTTAAGATCTGCAGTGCGTCACTTAACAACTGTGGCAAGAAAGGTCGTCAAATGGGGCAAAACTCATTTGACAACTGTCTCGCTTAGCAACATAAATTTTGGGCTCAAGTTGTGGTCGAACCTAAACACAAAAAAGCTACCAAGGTCTCGTTTATAGCAGCTGAACTTGACATTTCTATGTAGGCAAACAAGTGGCAGATAATATTTTTTCAGGCTGGTGTAGTGAGAGGAAAGAGTGGAAAAAGTGAAGATGGTACCATGGCTCTGTCATTACAGGTAACCCCCCAACTTACAACCACAATTGGGAATAATAATTTCCATTGCTAAAGGCGGTTGTTAAGTGAGTCATGCCCAATTTTTGGCTATAGTTGTTAAGTGAATTACTGCAGTTGTTAAGTGAATCAGATGGTTGTTGAGTGAATCTGGCTTTCCCCATTGACTTGGCTTCTCAGAAGCTGGCTGGGAATTGTTGCGAATGGCAATCATGTGACTGTGGGATGTTGCATCCATCATAAATAGATGCCGATTACCAAGGGCCTGAATTTTGATGGCGTGATTGTAGAGATGCTATAACCATTGTAACTCTGAAGATCAGTTGTATACAGGGGAGGGTTCCAGTTACCTTTGCTACCGGTGCGCATCGCGATGTTTTGTGCGTGTGCGATTACTCTGCTCATGCGTGCGCACGCATCCCATTGAGCGATTTTACTTCCACGCATATTCAGAAGGACGTTTCAGGCCGAAACACAGCTGAGGAGGTGCTCAGCTGTGCTTCGGATGAAGAAATAAAGGTCAGTATTAACCTGAGGGTGGGCAGGAGGGCTTTTTTCCGAAGCAGAGGATGAGGAGAAGCCATCCAAGTCCGAAAAAATCGCCGAAAATTCCGATAAAAATTACGTCACTAGCGGGCCGCTACCGGTGTGCAGTACTGGTCCACACCGGTAGGAACCCACCCCTGGTTGTATATCACTTTTTTCAATACTGTTGTGAAGTTTGAACCATTCATTAAACAAAGGGTTGTGTCAAAGACTACCTATAATCCACTTTCTTCCTTTTTTTAGGTACCTCATCCCTGCAGAATCTCCTCCTAGGTTATACTTTTAAAAATTACTATTTTAGAAGCAAGTGTGGCAATGACACTTTTATATTGCAGGGTGGAGAAAGGTCTCTTCCTCCGCCTCCATTTTTTCTCCCCAAGTGTTTATTTTTTTTTTGTAGGGGGAAGGCTTATGTTTATAACCATATTTAAAACTGTATAAGCTTACTGGATGTTTAACACACCTATGGAACTCATTTTCAAAGAAACAACAACAGCAAAATGTGGGTAATCAAACATCTTTATTTGTGCTTTGTCACTGAATGTTTGGAAGTTTAGCCTTGTAGGTGATCCTGATCCCACCTGATATAAGACATCATGTTGGTTAATATTAATTCTGATATTTAGTGCTGAAGATTTTGAGATAATATGCTTCCTTATGGAGCCTTTTATTCGTAAGAATACCCAAACACGTACCCAAACAGAACAAATATATTTTGTCCAATTTCCCCCTGGAAGCCAGGTCTTTCCTTAATCAGGGAGTTAAACTACCTCTTTCCACAGTGACCAACAAAGATGTCTATTTATGAAAACTCAAAAATAGGACATAAAGAAAGCAATCTTTTCCTATTCTTTTTTATCCAGTAATTGAATATCCAGAATGTTGCTGCTCTGGCTAGCAGGCACCAAGAAAGTAAAGAATCAGTCATATTTGAAGAAAGTGCCTACTCTGGAAAGAAAATATTGTCTGTTGTCATTTGATCAGCGTGGGGAACTATGGTTCCTTTATGACTTGTGGACTTCAACTCCCAGAATTCCTGAGCCAGCAGGAATATGGCTGACTCAGGAATTCTGGGAGTTGAAGCCCACAAGTCATAAATGGACCATAGTTCCCCATCCCTGCATTAGATAGTCGGCTGGTAAATCTTAGTGTTTTTCCAATGTGAGTTAATATAAAATGATGAATAAAAGGGAAGGAAGCATTGTGGTACAGCTGTATAAATCATCTCTATCACTTTCAATCTTGGAAACTATGGTTTTATCAAAGAAAAAAGGAAGCAAAGCTTTCAGTATGGTATAAAAATGTTGCAAAGATTGCATTGCTTTCATTTGTCATTCAACCATGTGTTTTATTATTTATTTATTTATTTTGATGGATTTCTATGCCGCCCAATCCCTAGGGACTCAGGGCGGCTCACAGCATGTGGATCCAATACAAAATAAAAACTATCATTAAAATATATAACAATACACAGTGCAACAGTTAAAATACAAAAAATACAAAAGTTAAAAGTTAAAAGAGTATCTCATTCACCCCGCCTGCCGGAAGAGCCAGGTCTTTATTGCTTTCCGGAAGGCCAGTAGGGTGGGGATGGTCCTGATCTCTGGGGGGAGTTGGTTCCACAGGGAGGGAGCTCCCACAGAGAAGGCCCTCCCCCTAGGTCCCGCTAGCCGACATTGCTTGGTCGACGGGACCTGGAGGATGTAAGTTGATATGACCTTATAAAAAAGATAGGGGATTTCTTTGTATCTGTAATAATAAGAAATAATTACAGAACTATCAGCTAAACTGTAGCACCATGGAGGAAATTTCATTTATTGGTCATTTTAACTGGTGGAAAACAACTACAGGAACTCCTTGACTTATGACCATAATGGAGCCTGCTCATAACAGTCGTAAGATGTGATGGTGATAAAGTGGGTCATTACGTGACGATTTTACATCTTTTCTTTGTGGTGGTCATTAGGTGAATCACCATGATCATTTTTTTTTTATTGAAAAGTTTTATAGGTACAAAGTACAAACATTTTCCCCCCATTTTTCTCCCCTCCTCCCCCCTCCCCCCTCCCCCTTTCCCCTCTTCCCCCCTCCCGGACTTCCCAGGAGAAGCACAAGGTATAAATCTAAAAAAAAAAACTAACATAGAACTTACTATAAAAAAAAAAGTTATTAGTTCAAAAATACCCATTCATCCTTAACTCTTTAACAGTCCAAAAGCTTGAAAATATAGTATATCATTTCACAAATTTCTAATATTAGTAAACTATTTAAATTATTTTGATCTGATACTTTTTTTGAATATATTCAGTCCACCTACTCCATTCCAATATATATCTTTCATTTGAGTGGTCCTTTAAATATGACGAAATCTTGGCCATTTCGGCCAAATGTATCATTTTCAACGTCCATTCTTCAATTGTAGGTATATCTTCTTTCTTCCAGTATTGTGCTACCAGCAATCTGGCAGCGGATATACAATTCAAAACCAGCTTGGTCTCTATAACCGAACAATCCGTTATTATCCCCAACAAAAAGAATTGTGGTGTAAATTTGATCTTTTTCTTTAAAATGTTTTGTATGATCCACCATATTTTTATCCAAAATGCCTTGATCTTTTTACAAGTCCACCATATATGAAAATATGTAGCATCCCCATATTCACATCTCCAACATTTAGAATCTAAATTTGGATACATACAAGCTAACTTTTTTGGGTCTAAATGCCATCTATAAAACATTTTATAAAAATTTTCTCTCAAATTTTGTGCCTGCGTAAATTTAACATTTCTGACCCATATCTTTTCCCATGTATCCATCATAATCGGTTCACCAATATTCTGAGCCCATTTTATCATACAATCCTTAACTAATTCTGTTTCTGAATCTAATTCCAATAAAATATTATATAATCTCTTTATATGCATTGGGCCCTTATCTTTCATTTGTACAATCAAATTGTCCTCTTTTTTCAAAATACCAGTTTTTTGATCGTCTCTCCATCTAACTTGTAATTGCATGTATTGAAACCATGTTCTGATTATACCTTCTTCTCTTAATTTCTCAAACGATTTTAATTGAAATAAATTTCCCTCTTCAGAAAGAAGTTCTTTATATGTAATTTTATCAACTTTTTGCTCCATGTTTATATTTTCTATCGCGTGTCTGGGTACTGTCCATAAGGGTAACTTATCATTTAATTTAGATTGGTGTTTTTTCCAGACACGCAATAAAGCATTTCTTAATATATGACTCTTAAAAGCTTTATCTACTTTTTTATCATATATTAAATAAGCATGCCACCCAAATACCAAACCATATCCCTCAATGTTTAATACACTCTCTTCCGTTAAGTTAATCCAATCTGTAACTGCTGAGAGGGCCGCTGCTTCATAATACAATTTCAAGTTAGGCACTTTTAAACCACCTCTTTCACGTATATCCTGCATAATCTTCTGATTTACCCTTGGCTTCTTCCCAGCCCAGATAAATTTATTTATACCCTTCTGCCATTCCTTTATTACTTCATCTTTTTTAAGTATTGGTATCATTTGAAAGAGGAATAAAAACCTTGGTAAAATATTCATTTTAACAGCAGCTATCCTACCCAACAATGACAATTGTAATTTCTCCCAGCTTTCCATATCCCTCTGTATTTTTGACCACAATAGTTCATAATTATATTGATATAATTTTGTATTTGTGGACATAATATTAATCCCTAAATATTTAATCTTTTGAGCTATCTCAAAGCCAGTTACCTTTTCTACTTCTTCTTTTTGGTTTTTTGTCATATTTTTAACTATTATCTTTGTTTTCGCTGTATTTATTTTAAAACCCGACACTTGTCCATATAAATTAATTGTGTCCATCAGAATCCTAATAGATTGTAATGGTTGAGTTACAGTAACAACCAAATCATCCGCAAACGCTCGAAGCTTATATTCTTCCTGTCTAATTTTTATTCCTTTTATTATATCATGCTCTCTTATTTTATTAAGTAATATTTCTAAGCTCAAAATAAACAACAAGGGAGATAGGGGACATCCTTGTCTTGTTCCCTTTTCTATGTTAAAAACATCTGTTAATCCACCATTGATTATTATTTGCGCCGTTTGTTTGCGATATATTGCCCCAATAGATTGTACAAAATAGTCTCCCAATTGTAATTTCTCTATTAATCTTAATAAGAATCACCATGATCATTAAGTGAATCTCCAGCTGTTAAGTGAATGCTGTAGCCATTAAGTAAACTCATTGTTCACTCTGGAACGCTTTTGCCGAAAACTGGAATTAAGCTCCTGTTTTCAGTAAAAATGTAAATCATGATCATGTAACATTTATAGTATCGCTTTATAAAAGCCTTAGTAAGGCCACACCTGGAATACTGCATCCAGTTTTGGTTACCACATTACATTACAAAAATAGCATTAATAGCACTAGCACTTTACTTATATACCGCTTCATAGTGCTTTACAGCCCTCTCTTCAGCATATTGCCCCCAACAATCTGGGTCCTCATTTGACCGACCTCGGAAGGATGGAAGGCTGAGTCAACCTTGAAGATGTTGAGGCTTTGGAAAAAGTGCAAACAAGAGTAACTTAGATGATTAAAGGCCAGAGACTAAAACATACAAAGAACAGTTGCAGGATTTGGGTTTGTCTAGTCTAGAGAAAAGAAGGATTGTGGGGACAGACATGTTAGCAGCATTCCAGTATTTGAGAGGTTGCCACAAAGAGGAGGGGGTCAACTTATTTTACAAAGCACTAGAGGGCAGGACAAGAAGCAATGGAAGGAAAATAATCAAGGAGAGAAGCAACCTGGAATTAAGGAGAAACTTCCTAACAGTGAGAACAATTAACCAGTGGAACAGCTTGCCTTCAGATGTTGTGGGTGCTTCATCTCTGGAGGTTTTTAAGAAGAGACTGGACAGCATCTTGTATGAAATGATATTGGGACTCCTGCTTGAGCAGGGGGTTGGACTAGAAGACCTCCAAGGTCCCTTACAGCTCTATTCTGACTACGAGATGCTGCTGCAAACAGTTGTAAATGTGGACTGCTTGGCAAGAGCCAATAATCCCAGTCCCCCATTGTGACCTTTAAAGGTTGGAAATTGACCAGTCATAAATTGAGGATTACCTGCATTGATGGTATACCATTGTAATGCTGTTAGTATCTACCTGCACACCAAACTAGGCACATCTTCCATTATTTACACTATTTTGTCCTTATCGGCTGAAACATATCTGCTATCTGAGGAAATGTATGAACACTTCGGGCTCCACATTTTATTTTATTTTCTAATTTTCTTCTCAGTCCCATAGATGACATGAGGATAATTAGGGTGAGAAGACTATCTGAAACCAGGCTGGCTGAGTCTGATCGGCACTGCAACATCAATCGCAGCCTAGGAACATATAGCTACAGATTACCTAAATTTGCCAAAAAGAGGGGATATAATGTGTTCCCATCTCTCATTCCCCAGTTTCTGGAATAAACTGTTTCTCCATATTGAATCACATGGATTTTCCAGGAGACAATTGTTTTTCTTTTTCACATTTGCATCTGACAATCTTCTTTTACATTCGGCAGTTCTAATGGTAAGATACCAGTCTAGCTGTGAGCAACGGCAAACTTAAATATGCTTAAATCCTTGACTCTTATCAGCCATAAGCCACAAAGTTAGCCTACTCTTATTCCCTACTTAACAGGAAAAAAAGAAATTGCAGACTTAATAAGCATACTGCAGGTTAAAATGTGGGACATTTGGCTGAGTGCATCACAAATGTGGCCTACAGCAGAGCAATCTGATGACTGGTAAAGTCCATTGGCTATGGTGCAAACTCATCTCACCATACAGTGTTAATTTTTTTTTCTCACACGATTCAGCACCAAGTCACATTATCAACAGCCATTCTGAGCTGGCTAACAAACGAGCTAAGCTAATAAAGCTGGAATTTCGTGCCAGCTCTTATAGAAAGCAACAGCATGCTACTCAAATCAAATGCTTAGTACAAGCTGATATTTTGCTTGGTGTACAATGGTTAGGTAGCAGTTAGGAGAAAATGATAAGTAGGTTTTGACCAGCTTAAATGCTTACCTGCAGCCATCAGGAATAATAGAATATTAGGTGCATAATTTATAATAATGAGGTTTAGTAGCAAATTAACAATTGGCACATTAAAAAGCCCATTTCCCTGGCATTTGTGAACTGCTCTCTTCAAGAATTTCTGGAAAGCAGTACTTATTTGAAGGTAATGGTGTTTGGCCATGTGAATTGCCCTCAGGAGTTTTCTAACATGGTTAAGAGACCAGTTATTCACTTTCTAATGGCCATAGAAGTAAAAATGCTTACTTGATTGTACTATATTTTAATTACAACAGAGTCTAGTGAGCTTCTAAAGACTGCTTATCTCAGCAGCCCTATTAAGACTCTGCAATTTCTTGTAAATACAGAAATAAATAAATAAGTAACCTTAACCGCTTCTTTGCCAGCAAAATTAAGACTACATTCCGGTCCAGATGCAAATATTTATGAAAAGTGCAAAACAAAAACCGTATCTTCATATGTGATTTACTACCTACACAGAGATAAAAACATGTTAAAGTATTGCAGGAAGAATCATACCTATCATCCCACTGGAAAAAAATAATGTTTCAAAAGACACAGTTTCAGCATGATTTTAGATGGATTGTAATGCAACCTATACAATTCTATAGCTAATCCATCTTTCCCTCCTTAGCAGTTTTTCTGTGATTAGTAAAGTACAGAAGAAATAGCCAAAAGAAGGGGAGCGGGCAACAGTATGTATAAATATTATAATACTCTAGAAACTAGGACAATAAGGGATCTGTAAACCAAACGCTACAAGGCAGAGGTGGGTTTCAGCAGGTTCTGACCAGTTCTAGAGAACTGGTAGTGGAAATTTTGAGTAGTTCGGTGAACTGGTAAATACCATCTCTGACTAGCCCTGCCCCCATCTATTCTCTGCAAGCTGATTGGGAGGAAATGGGGATTTTGCAGTAACTTTCCCCTGGAGTGGAGAGGGAATGCAGATTTTGCAGTATCCTTCCCCTGCCATGCCCACCAAGCCACGCCCACCAAGCCACGCCCACAGAACCGGCAGTAAAAAAATTGAATCCCACCACTGCTACAAGGGATAGTTAAAG
Source organism: Diadophis punctatus similis (assembly GCA_023053685.1). Lineage (NCBI taxonomy): Eukaryota > Metazoa > Chordata > Lepidosauria > Squamata > Dipsadidae > Diadophis > Diadophis punctatus. Next base: position 71,557,353 of record JALIGW010000002.1, on the reverse strand, counting down.
CAGGAGTGTCCAACCTTGGTAACTTTAAGACTTGTGGACTTCAATTCCCAGAATTCCCCAGCCAGCCATGCTGCCTGAGGAATACTGGATTTCGAAGTCCACAAGTCTTATAGTTGCCAAGGTTGGACATCCCTGAATTCAATAAACTAGATGTGTTTGGCTTGCAGACAAGAAGACCAGGAGAGTTATGAGAGTGGTCTGCCCATACCTAAAAAGTGATCCCATTTTAAGGGATGGGCCTGTTTTAGTTAACCCTTGAGAGCAGGACAAGGAACAAAAAGCTGAAATTAAAAGGAAATTCAGGATGACTTTCATGAGGGTGAACTCTGTTAAGCAGAGGAACAGTCAATGCTGGATTCCATCTTGTTGGAGATTTTCAGACTGGAGCTGGCTGATCACCTGCAAGGAATAGCTTAGTGAATTTCTGCACTGAACAGATGGTTTTACCAGATGCCCTATGGGTATCTTCCAACTCATGCATTCTATGATTCTATGAAACCGTGTTGAAAGAAAAAAAATATCTCAACCTATCTGCTTGAACTTTGAAATACATCCTCCTGTCAGGCTTCATACCCAGGCTTGGCAGTAAATCACAAGTCTCTAGTCACATAAACATCAATTCAGCTCTCAGAGGGATTTGGCAGAAGACTCCAGACACAACTCAGCTAGATTAGAAACTTCATGGAAGACAAGAATGAAGCTTCACATCACAACAAGTGATTATCCATTGCAGTGTAAAAAAAAAGTGAGAGACCTTATATATCTATGCTCCAGAGCTTAAACATTAGACTTCTTCTTGCTTTTCCAAGTTAATGGATAGTTGGCAAGTTGTTTGATGGCCTTGGGTAGCTCATGAAAATTTATTGGTTGGTTGGTTGGTTGGTCTATTAGTTTGTATACCATCTCAATCATAAAGGGACTCTAGGTGGCTTACACAATAGAATTAAAAAATCAAGAATGATCCAACCATGACAAACAACAGACATTAAAATCTCCCCTGCCCCTTTCAGATTACTGTCTGTCTACTCCACCTATATGGGGTCTTCAACAACCTTGGACAAGTCCATGGATATCATTAATTCCTGAGATGCAACCAACCCTCACCAAGAAAAGGTTTAAATCTCACACAGCCATCCTTCACTAGTTCTGCAAGGGTCGTTCAGGAAAGGGCACCACTGCACAATAGGAAGGCTGTGACAACACAGGAGCAACAACACCAAATTTTCCTTAATGGAAAATTTCTTTCAGATGTGAGACTCATAAAAAGTCTCACATCTGGTTATGAGGCATAGTGACTCTGATACCATAAGAGCAATCCAAATAGCAATTTCTTCTTCTTCTTCTTCTTCTTCTTCTTCTTCTTCTTCTTCTTCTTCTTCTTCTTCTTCTTCTTCTTCTTCTTCTTCTTCTTCTTCTTCTTCCTCCTCCTCCTCCTCCTCCTCCTCCTCCTCCTCCTCCTCCTACTACTACTACTACTACTACTACTACTACTACTACTCAGAGAGAGACATGCCCCAGACACATGACTTTGATTGAAACCAAAACGAACTCAGATGAGAGATGAACATTGTGCCTGCCAGATTCCAGTAACACTCTCTCATAAGAGAAATATGACAGATCAATCCAACTCTGACCAGCAACTACCAAAGATCTGGGTTCCTAAGAATCCAACATCCATGAACCTGGAATAAGAACAAGGAAGTCATAAGAAGAGGATCAATGTAAGAAACTAAAAGTCTCTTCCCAATGAGCAGGCGACCCTATCACAGGGCCGCGGCCCGTTGGGAACCAGGATGTGCAAGCAAGCGAACAGGTGAGTGAGCATGCAAAACTTGTGCAGAACCATCCCTTCTTCCCTGCTGCTGCTGCCGATGACCAGTCCACTGAGCTGGAAAGGTTGGGACCGCTGTCCTATAATCTCTCTCTCTGCTTGACTCCTACAAATACTTCTCTCTAACAATTTTCTCATAAATTGAGAAAGGTATATGAGCAGTGATTAAACAAAATGTCAGAAAGGCCATCTAATTGGCCCACATACATTCCTCACAAAACCCAGACACTATTTGTGTTGAGAGGAGAAATTTCAAGGCTTGGCATGTGGATTCCCACTACTAAAGTGAACCTATCAGTGCTGGAGGAGAATACTAAAGAAACAGAAATGGTACACGATGAATAGGCAGTGAAATTCACATTACCAACATGTTTCTGCTTGTACCTGCTGCTTCATTCAGAAGCAAAGTAAGTTTCATGTCGGTACAAATGAAACGGGCGAGAGAGCAACAAACTCTTAAAAAAATAATGTGTCAAATTCATATTACTGTTTGGATGGGCCACCTGGTGTACTGTATCTGAATCTGTCTGTATAAAAACATTGAAGGAAACAAGGATCTTTCTAGCTTAAAAAAATATCTTATAATATAAACAAGGATCTGTCTTTGTGAATGTAAGTACCAGGGGTGGGTTCTGGTTTTCTTCGCTGCCGGTTCTCTCCTTCACGCGATGCATGGGCTCTTTTTGCGCGTGCACATGCACAGTGGTAAAAAACAGCTTCTACGCATGCGCAGAAGCAAAAAACAAGATGGCGCTGTCTAAGGCACCGCCAATAGAGCCAGTTCGGGAGTGTGGCAGGTCTGGGTCACTGCTGGTTCCAGCGACCCAGGCCACCAGGTTACTACCGGTTCCATAGAACCGGTCCGAACTGGGATGAACCCACCTCTGGTAAGTACGCATGTTCATAGGAAATGCTCCACATTCAGAGAAGTCATGTGAGTTGTACAATACAGGTAGTCCTTGACTTATGACCACACCTGGGAGCAGAATTTCCATTGCTATGCAAGGTGGTTGTTAAATGAGTTATGTCTGATTTTACAGCCTTTTTGCAATGGTTGTTAAGTGAATCCCTGCAATTGTTAAGGGAATCACGTGGTTGTTAAGCGAATCAGCTTCCATTCACTTTGCTTCTTAGAAGCCAGGTGGGAAAGTTGCCAATGGCGATCATAGGACCTCGGGACATTGCATACACATCATTTGCCAAGTGCCCAAATCATTTGTTACTTTTTTGTTCCCTGAGCTAATTATTACTACATTATATTTTATCTGATTGTATTTATTCTTTTTGGTTTTCATTTTTTTTTTACTCCAATCATTTCTTATGGTCATATTTGAAATGCAATAAATAAATAAATAACTAAAATTGTTTAACAAGTAGTCTTTGACTTACAACCCTTCATTTAGTGATGGAAAAAAAGTGATTTGTGGTAGGGCCTCACCTTTACGACCGTTTCAGTATCCCTGTGGTCAGGCCATCAGAATTTGGGCACTTGGCAACACTTTACATCATTCCACAGGGATACTGAAACAGTCGTAAGGGTGAGGCCCTACCACAAATCACTTTTTTTCAATCCCTAACAAAGGGTTGTAAATCAAAGATTACTTGTTAAACAATTTTAGTTGTTTGTTTATTTATTGCTTCTCAAATATGGCCATAAGAAATGAATGGAGTAAAAAGCGAAAACCAAAAAGAATAAATGAGATCAGATAAAATATAATATAATAATAAATAGCTCAACAATTAGCTCAAAAAATAACAAATATAAGATGATAACCTTATATTGTATATGCACTTAAAATTATCAAATTACAAATTTAAAATCTAAAACGTCTTTTAAAAAGGGACTCATTTTTTAAAAAGATGACTATACAATTGAGAAATTGTCCTAATTCAGACATATTATATGAAGGCTTAGCTGTTTTGAGATGTACAGGTAGTCCTCGATTTACAACAGTTCATTTAGTGACTGTTCAAAGTTACAAAGGCACTGGAAAATGTGACTTACGACGTTTTCACACTACAACCTTTGCAGCCTTCCCATGGTCATGTGATCAAAATTCAGCAGCTTGGCAACCGATTCATATTTGTGACCGTTGCTGTGTCCCAGCGACCTTCTGACAAGCAAAGTCAACGGGGAAGTCAGATTCACTTAACAACCGTGTTACTAACTTATCAATTCCAGTGATTCACTTAACAACTGTGGCAAGAAAAGTCGTAAAATGGGGCAAAACTCACTTAACAAATGTCTAACTTAACAACAGAAATGTTGGGCTCAATTGTGGTACTAAGTTGATGATTACATGCTGAAAAAGATAGAAAGAAAGAAGAGCATCAACAGTTAGGTGGCTGGACCTACTGTATTTTTCAGAGTATAAGACACACCTCCCCCCCTAAAAGAGGGTGAAAATTTGGGTGCGTCTTATACACTGAATGTAGCCTGCCCAGCCTCTCAAACGGAGGTTTCAGAGGCTGAAAACAGCCGGTGAAACCTCTGTTTCAGAGGCTTTTTTTCAGCCTCTGAAACTTTGTTTGAGAGGCTGGGTGGAGCTACAATGGTGGTTTCACAGCCTGGAAAAATGCCTCTGAAATGGAGGTTTCACAGGCTGAAAAAGCAAGGCACAGAACTCACAACCAACGAACCTGTTGCTAAAGTTCACCTCTGGGAAGAGCTGATAGAGGGTATTCAGGGAAGCCATCCACCCTTCCAATCAGCTTTTTTCTTATTTTCCTCCCCAAAAACTAAGGTGCGCCTTATACTCCGGTGCGTCTTATGGTCCAAAAAATACGGTAGTTACAGTGGTGGTGAGTGCATTGTTAGAAGAGTTGTAAGGCCAGGTTAGAGACAGATCATCATGGGGTCACCTCTAGATGAGATGGGAGGCACACAAGTCCAATCAATCAATCAATCAATCAATCAATCAATCAATCAATGTATATCAGACCTGGTTATTTTCCGACCCCCAGGCCACATCTAGTCCTTTGGCTATCCTTGTCTGGCCCTTATGGATTACTTTTATTTTGAAGGCAATTGCTATTTTATTTTTCAATTTACATACGTGCATGTGTGCATGGTTACACCTCTTCATAGCCCCATTGGTTTGGTCCTCCACAACAATCCCAGTTTCTCAAATGATCCCTTTAGTAAAAATTAATTGCCCACCCCTGATCCATATAGTCACTAAGAGACAAAACTGACATGATGACACAAAATCATAATAATCATTATGGACGAGAAAGGTGGCAAATAAAGCCAGCCAGAAATAAAACTGGAAAAAAAATAGGGGAAGAGGCTTTGTAGGTATTTACTATTTATAGGAATAGTTGTGTGGTTATGATTTATTTATAGGATCCAATCAAAGTCGGTCACCAGGACCAAAAGTTTATTCTTCGAAGCTTTTGAGCTCATGCTGGACCCCACCATCAGGGAACTTCTCTCTCTCCAGAATATATAATATATAATAAATAAATAAAACATCACCACACTATCATTCCTATAAATAGTGAATGCCTACAAACACACCTCCCCTAACTTTTTTTTTCAGTTTTATTGCTGGCTGACTTTATTTTGTCATGTCTTGAAAATTACTACTGTAGGGGACTGTAACAAATTTGGTTTCCATTCCTATCCAAATCTGTGAATACTTACATGGGCAACACTTATTTGATGTAAATTGCTGGCTATTCACTGTAAATTTTGATAACCACTGTTTGCAAGACATTTACTGAAATGTTTGCATTTAGGCTTTTTTTTTAGTAATTTTTTTTTCATACTTTTGTTACAATTCCTTTAAAATAGGTGACCTTTAGTTCATTTGGTACAGTGATTTTCATATAGTAAAGGTCATCCAATTTCATAGAGAGAAATCAATATGAAGGTGAAAAATGCTTGGATCTCAAGAGACCTTATTTTTTCCCAAGAATATACAACTTAGTTTCAAGTGATAACATTGGTATACATTCATTATTTTGTGAGGTCTGTGTAGAATACAGCAACAAAACTATCACTTCTCTGTAGTTTCTCTCTAATAAATATAGAAAATTGTCATTTTATAGAGATATTTCACAATTTCTCAGTAGTAGGATTGTTTATCGTTATGTTGAAAATATACTTTTTCTTTCCTTATATATTCTTAGAGGTAAAACACACTGTGGTCCAAAAGTGATTATTTTTAAGTGAGTTTTGCATTCAATAAGTTTATGCACATTTAAATGCAAATAGTAGGAATACGCATTCAATTTGGCTACACATCAAAAATAAGTCAAAACTGATTGTTTCAGTCTAAATTGTTGGCTTTACAAGGCAAAGCGTAACACTTACGAAATATTCAGAAACAATGCCGATTCCTATAATGCTGAGAAAGATAGTAGGAAACAGAAGAATAGAAGAACCAGAAGGCACTCACATGGACTCGATTGCAGCAGAGATGGCTGCACTGTTAGAAGACCTGAAGGCCAGGTTGGGGGCAGATCCTGAAGAAGATCTATCTATATGTCACAAAGACAAGATACAGAAGGAAGAAAGAAACAATGTAATCTACAAAATCAACTGTAATCATTGCAACCAATTCTACGTGGGACAAACATCACGTCAATTAAAAACCAGGATCCACGAACACCGGCTGGCAGTCAAACACCATGATCCCAATTCCTTAATCTCTACCCACACCGACACCAAACAGCACCAGTTCGATTGGAGCAACATAAAAATCATTGGTCACGCTACCACCTGCCATGCTGATGAGTTCATCAAAGCCTGGCACTCCACAAGCAATCAACCTACAACCAGCCTTCAAACCCCTCAGAATCCAAATCCACTGCACAGCCAACCCGAGACAGCACCGACCGTCAACCAACCCATGCAACACCCCACCACCAGCAGTTCACCTCCCAATGACCCTGACCTGATGTAACCTCCCTGTCACAAGACTCATCCCAAGACTCACGGACGATTCACACCTGACCCATCACAAGACCAGTAGTGGGTTCTAAAACCCGTCGCTACCAGTTCACTCATGAACGCAGAAGCGTCCTGGGCGGGTAGGCAGAGCCTCTCGCCGCCAGTGCTACTGGTTTGCAGAACTGGGCTGAATCGGGAGCAACCCACTGCTGCACAAGACCTTCACCCTCACTAAGAGATGAAATTGACTAAATGGTCTATAACTCAACAAATCAGAACCAGGAGAGAGATTTCATTGATGAATTGGCACTTTCTACACAGCAGAAGGGCAGAAGATGCATCAGCAAAATCTTCCAACTTCTTTTTGTTTTTCCGTACAATGCCAAAGTAAGAATAGATGACACAAATAAAATGAAGTGAGGAGCAGGTTTATTCAGAGGCATCTCCGGGATCTGATTCACTCACCAAAATAACAAAAGCATTGTCACTGTGATGTAGGCTCCACCCTATTATTCATGGGTGCAATGTCATGATGCATATACAAAAGGTATGGCTGGCAGAATTCTGCTTCCATTATTTGTTCCCTTTTAACTCCTCCTCTCTCCTGCAGCAGATACTGTAGTTCATGCAGCCACAGCCACATGACCCTCCACAGCCACATGACCCTCATTAGTGCATTTTCCGAGCTATGGGGAAACAGATAGCAGCCCCTATTCTGCCATCGCTCATCATGCACTGCATTGCTTTCCTCCTGTCTCTGTGGCATCTTTCCAGTTTTGCAATTTAGCGAATAAAAAAAATCTTCTCACCCAAAGTTGTAAAGATGCTTTTTGCACACTCAGTTCAACCAGTCTATGCAAAATTGAGGAGAATGCATCCATTCTGAGGGGAATAATGTTTCCCATATAACCTAATTTGCTCAAATGCAATAAAATGATAATAACTGTTATTAGAGACTTTAAATACATCCCAGAAGATATATAAAAACACATTTGTGCAAACACATCCACACACATATCCACAGAAAGGGGGGAGGGAGGGAGGGAAGGGGAGAGAGAGAGAGAGAGAGAGAGAGAGAGAGAGAGAGAGAGAGAGAGAGAGAGAGAGAGAGAGAGAGAGAGAGAGAGAGAGAGAGAGAGAGAGAGAGATCCCTTATTAAAGAAGCATCTTTATAGGAGAGGCCAATTATGCAATGTGTGTAGTTTTCATTAAACAAGTAACTGAGGATAATAATGAATGCCCCCCCTCAAAAAAATTGGAATCTCCTTTTGGACCAACCCCCGTTAACCTAGTCTGAAGTTCTGTACAAACACTTTCTCCCTTTGCCCCTCCCCTATTCTTTAAATTCTCTTGTAATTGATTAATCTTCACATTTTAGTCAAGCAAGCTCTTATTTCACTACCTTTGCTCCCATTTAATAATGAAGGGAAAAGAAGGGCAGGGAAATTTAATAAATAGATGAATTATAATTTTTGAAAAGCAAAAAAATATATAGTTGTTCATAATTTTTCCCCAAGCCATTAACAATCGGATGCATAATTCTTTTGTTTTTATGGGATGGCTCTGGATTATAGACTTTTCAACCTGAACTTTTTCAAGATAATGTTTACTATGGGTACAATCTGTTTCTCCTTCATAGATTAGGGCAGTGATGGCGAACCTTTTTTCCCTCGGGTGCTGAAAGTGTGCGTGTGCACACTGTTGCACATACGTGAGTGCCCACACCCATAATGCAATGCCCCTCTCGCACATCCCGCCTGCTGCACATGCTTGCATGACCCCCGCGCATGCATGCACGGCCCCCCTGTTTTGGCCTCACACCCCAAAACAGCAGTTGGAGGGAGGGAAGCCTCCCATCCCCAAACAGAACTTTTGGGGGGGAAGCCTCCTTTCCCCAAACGGAGCTTGGGGGAGCCTCCTTTCCCCAAACAGAGTTGGAAGTGAGGGGAAAACTTCCTTTCCCCAAACAGAGCTGGGTGGAAGCCTCCCATCCCCAAACGGAGCTGGGAGGGGGAAAAAGCCTTGGGTACCCAAGCAGCGCTGGGGGGAATCTCCAGAGATCTGGGAAGGCACCGGCCGCAGAAAGCGAGGAGAAAGCATGCTTGTATCTGACCCAAAAATCAGCTGGCCAGCGGGAGGCACCTGCACAGTGGAGCTGAGCTGGTCAATGGCTCGCGTGCCTGCAGAAAGGGCTCCCTTTACCCTAATCCCGTGATGGTGAACCTATGGCACGCGTGCCAGAGGTGGCACGCGTGCCATAGGTTCACCATCACGGGATTAGGGTAATCTCGACTACAGAGAAGACTGGCCCAGGACAAAATATTAGTATTTCTAATATAGATTAAATTGCCTTAAATGCAAGATTAAATTCTCTCCCTTCCTTCCTCTCCCTCTCTCCAATTAAAAAGAAAAGGGAGACAGGGGAGGATCTCATACCTTTAGTGCTAAGGCAATATTTTAAAATCATGTTGCTGCTACAGCTGTTACAGCAGGGTGATGCAAGCTACCTTATTATGTTACCATTTCACAGCACTGAATCCAAAGTGACATGCTGATATTAACAAGATCTGACACAGCATTGGGATGAATCACACCAAGGAAATTTAAAAGATATATGCTGGAAAACCTAGCGGAAAGACTTTGACAACACCATGAAGTTCAGTTTCCCCAGCTCAGAATCAGTTGGTTCCTCAGTCCCAATACTGAATAGAGAAACTGACATATCAAAGTGTCACTCAAGTCTACAGCAATGAGATGCTTCATTTCAGGGAAGTTTCATGAGCCTTGTTAAGATAAGAATTACTCTTATCAGAGGCGAAATGAATCTTTTCCTGGAACTCTGACATTACCAAAATAAACCGCATTATAATTCTAATGAATAAGATATTTATTTCTTATCAAAAATAGTTAATTACATATTGGCTATATAAAAAAGATGTTGCTTCGTCATGAAGCATAGTACAAAAGGAAAGAATGGAATGTACACATGCGTACTAGGAACATTAATCACGTGCTCAGGAATGAACCATTATATTTGATAGGGATGCATCTCCCTGCATCTCCCTGCATATACATGTAACAGGCAATATAAAATCACTGCGTGACACCCCTTCTTTGTCTGTTGGATGGATATGCTTATATCACTCTACACACATCAGATATGTCAAAGATTCATGTCTTGCTGCCGGTAGCGGCTTGTTCAGGATGTCAGCTATCTGATATTCTGTTGGCACATATTCTAACTTAATGAAACCTTGTCTTACTAAATCTCTAACATTTTTATAACGAATGTCAATGTGTCTGGACCTAGAACCTGTGAAACGTGTTTCTGAAATGTAAACAACTGATTGATTATCTTCCATCATAGTGATTGGCTTCTTCGGTTTGGTCCAGATATCTGTAACTAAAGAATAGAACCACGTTAAGTGGTTACTAGCATCGGAAATGCACGCATATTCCGCCTCCATGGAAGAACAGGAAACAAAACTCTGTTTTCTCACGTTCCAATGAACGGGACATCCATTTAGGTACATTATGAAACCTGATGTGCTTTTTCTTGATTCTTTATCGCTTGCCCAGTCAGCATCTGCATAACAATACAAGTCAGCAAAATCAGAATGTGTAGGTTCTAGCTTTAATTTCATGTGTTGAGTGTATTTTAGGTATCTCAGTAACTTCTTAAAACATGACCAGTGGAATTCTGTGGCTTTGCCTACATGTCGTGACAACAAATTGACACTAAGTGCTATGTCTGGTCTAGTCCAACCACTAATGTATAGTAGTGAACTAATTACTGAGCGATAAAGTGTTTGATCCTTGAACTCAGGACTTTGTTCATCTTTCAAATTACAAAAATCTGTTTGCATAGGAGTGTGTGTCGGTGTAGCATCTTGCATGTTGCAATAGTGTAGGAGTTGTTCTATCTTGGCATGTTGTGAGAGGCTAAACCCCTTCTGTGTCTTTTCAATCTGTACACCTAAATAATCATTGATGTGACCTAGTGACTTCAATGTGAAGAATCTCTTCAGACCTGAAACAAAAATTTCACTCATTTGTTTGTTAGGACCAATGTAAACAATATCATCTACATAAACAAGAACAATTTCATATGTATCTCTAAACCTTTTTGTGAACACGCATTCATCAGTTTCGGACTTAATAAAGCCCATTGAATTTAGTTTGTCTTTGAGACAGTTATACCACATCAAACCTGATTGTTTCAGACCATAAAGACTTTTGCTGAGAATCCACGTGTCCCCTTCTCGGCCACGGAGGTCGTTACGGAATCCGGGGGCGCACTTCACGTAGATTTCTTCATCTAGGTCTGCATGTAGATAGGCAGTTTCAACATCAAATTGGAAAACTTCAAGTCCAAGAATGGAAGCTGTAGTTAAAGCTATTTTCACACTTTCAGTCCGCACTGTAGGTGAGTAAGTGTTTGTGTAATCATCAGGATAACTTTGTGCGAAACCTTGTGCTACTAGTCTTGCTTTGTATAATAGTTCACCATCTGGTTTTTGTTTGATTTTGTACACCCATCGTGTGCCAATGACTTTGTTGTTTTGAGGAGGTGCTGCAGGTGTAAATACCTTAAGATTTTGGAGACTGTCCATCTCAACTTGCATGGCGGTGTGCCATTTATCTTGTTCATCTTGTGGAAGATATTTGATTTGAGCATAAGTCTCTGGTGGAAGTGTAACATTACAGACCAATGGTGGTGGTCTGTTTGTGCATTGCAATGTGTATTTCTTTGGAGGAATACCTTTTGTAGTTCTCTTGGAACGTCTTGGAGCGGTTGTCCAATCTTCTTCATCTTCCTCATCTCCATCGTTGTCGCTAGCATGAGCGTCCGTGGCAGGTGAAGATGGAATGTTGGATGAATCATCTCTGGGAAAATAAACTCCAGGATCATTAGAATGTATTTTGGACCAATCTGAATCTTCTTCAAAGTTAGCAGAATTAGAAATTGTAATCATATTGTTAGAGTCAATGAATTTTCCCCATTTCGAATTGTCATCAATGCCCATATATCTCAGTCTTTTAGCAATTTGGCCACCTTTTCTTCTTCGCGCTAATGGAATGTTCACCATTGCATATGAGCCAAAAATGTGTAAATTAGAAAGGTCTGGCTGGTAGCCATGCAGCATGTAGAAAGGTGTTTGGTCAATCACACTACTCCAAGTGTGATTAACAAGGTAGTTGGCATACTTAAGTGCTTCGCCCCAAAATGAATGTTTCAGATTGGCATCTTCTAGAAGGCAGCGCATCATGATTTGGAGAAAGCCTTGCCGTCGTTCTACCACTCCGTTGTGAGCCGGCGTAAATGGGGCAGATGTTTGGTGAATGATACCGTTTCTGCGCATCCAGTCCTGGAAACGTTGTGACATGAACTCGGAACCACGATCACTCTGGATTCTGCGGATCTTCACCCCATGTTGATTGTAGATTTGAACTGCAAGTCTTTAAAGGTCTGAAACGATTCAGATTTCTCTCTCATAGGAAAGACATAACCATATCTAGAATGATTATCAACAATAGTTAAGAAATACTTTTTACCGCCAATAGTTGGGCCATAAGGACCCACAATATCAGTATGAACCAAATCAAAAATGCGTGTTGACTTACGTATAGCATGTTTTGGAATGGCTGCTGCCTTTGATTTTGCCTTTTTGCAAACAGCACAATCCAAATGTACCTTACATCCTTTGAAATTCAAACCTTGGGCAAACAATGGCATCCGCTTAAGGACGTCAAAACTGGCATGCCCCGTTCTCCTGTGCCATTTATGTATACAGTTGTAATGTAAGGGTCTTCCTGTAAGAGAATTAACAAGGTTAACATTTGAATTAGGAACCTTAGGTTTGCTTTTAGGAGTCAGTGAGGCAATTACAGGATCTCTCTCTTGGACAGCTCTCTCTGGGCCTGCATTGCCATTAATGGAAGGTATTATACTTGCTTGTTTTTGAGGCTCATGTTTTGGCCTTAAGTAGAAGACTCCAGCAATCACAATTGTGTCTGCAACAATCATACTATTCTTAACAATGTAGCTTGCGTTCTTAAAATGATGAATCTGAAAATCTAAAATATTGATTAAATGGGTATAACTAAGCAAATTAAAAGCTGCAGCAGGAACATAATAAACATCTGGAACCAGTGTATCTAACTCTTCAATGTAGACAGTTCCTTTTCCTTCAACTTTGCAAGGACGTTCAGTGAATGTATAAAGTTCACGAAGTTCTGGTTCTGGTGCATGCATTTCTTTGAAAAGGTGCTTTTGGTAAGTAATGCTAATTGAGGCACCTGAGTCCAAAGTCCACAATAAATGTCTATCAAATTGCTGACTGGGTTGGACAGCTTGTGTGATGGCAAGAGTGGCATATGGGCCAAATGGGTCGCGTCTTGGACCTGGGCGACGTTGGCTTTCTAGTAACTGCCTCCTTAAGTATTCAATTTCTCTGTCTTTACTAGCAAGAAGGCCTTTAAAATGTGAATCAATATATTTCTCTGCGCCAGATATATTGGTTGAGGGAGCTTCCTCAGAAAAACTTTCAAGCAATTAAGTCGGAAGTGGCTCATAATGAGTAATCTTTGGAACGGCCCCCATTTGAACGGCCCCCATTTGAGTTGAACTTGCCCCCGGGAGAAAAAATGTGTTTTTGACTTTGACTGACCTTTCAAAATCTTTTTCTTGTTGGAGGGCCTCTTCCGCTGTAATTGGAGGTGTGGGAGACGGCATCGGAGAAGTTTGCATAGACGCGATGTTGGTCTCTCTTGGTGCAGTTATTAGAAGCGAAGAAGGTGCTGGCAAAAAAAATGCCTCTTGAGATGTTTTTCTTTCTTCACCCGGCTGGCCGGGGAGATGTAAAAATTCTTTCTCCAGAGAAGACATTCTTAATTAGATCAAAGTTTCACTTCAAAAACGGCCAGAAACATTCTTATCTTTCTCTTACTAGGCTAAACGCAATAAATCTGTCAGAATTAATTAAAGTCCAGAACCATCCTCTGCTACCATGTTAAGATAAGAATTACTCTTATCAGAGGCGAAATGAATCTTTTCCTGGAACTCTGACATTACCAAAATAAACCGCATTATAATTCTAATGAATAAGATATTTATTTCTTATCAAAAATAGTTAATTACATATTGGCTATATAAAAAAGATGTTGCTTCGTCATGAAGCATAGTACATGTTGCTTCGTCATGAAGCATAGTACATCTCCCTGCATATACATGTCACAGGCAATATAAAATCACTGCGTGACAAGCCTTTACAAGTTTTAGGTGTCTGTCTGACTGCCTGGGCTGTACAGGCAGTCCGACAGACAGCTCAAGCTTGCGAAGACTGAGTGTCCTCCATTTGGTTGCACAACTTTGAAAAATAATTAAAATTAAAATTAAAATTTGAAAAATAATTAAAATTAAAATTAAAATTTGAAAAATAATTAAAATTAAAATTTGAAAAATAATTAAAATTAAAATTTGAAAAATAATTAAAATTAAAATTTGAAAAATTAAAATTAAAATTAAAATTAAAATTAAAATTTGAAAAATAATTAAAATTAAAATTAAAATTAGAAAAATAATTAAAATTAAAATTTGAAAAAAAATTAAAATTAAAATTAAAATTAAAATTTGAAAAATAATTATAATTATAATTAGAAAAATAATTAAAATTAAAATTTGAAAAATTAAAATTAAAATTAAAATTAGAAAAATAATTAAAATTAAAATTAAAATTAGAAAAATAATTAAAATTAAAATTAAAATTAGAAAAATAATTAAAATTAAAAATAGAAAAATAATTAAAATTAAAATTTGGAAAATTAAAATTAAAGTTAAAATTTGAAAAATGATTAAAATTAAAATTTGAAAAATAATTAAAATTAAAATTTGAAAAATAATTAAAATTAAAATTTGAAAAATTAAAATTAAAATTAAAATTTGAAAAATAATTAAAATTAAAATTTGAAAAATAATTAAAATTAAAATTTGAAAAATAATTAAAATTAAAATTTGAAAAATTAAAATTAAAATTAAATTTGAAAATAATTAAAATTAAAATTAAAATTAGAAAAATAATTAAAATTAAAATTAGAAAAATAATTAAAATTGAAATTCGAAAAATTAAAATTTGAAAAATTAAAATTAATTAAAATTAAAATTAAAATTAAAATTAAAATTAAAATTAAAATTAAAATTAAAATTAAAATTAAAATTAAAATTAAAATTAAAATTAAAATTAAAATTAAAATTATTAAAATTAAAAATTGAAAAATAATTAAAATTAAAATTTGAAAAATAATTAAAATTAAAATTTGGAAAATTAAAGTTAAAGTTAAAATTTGAAAAATAATTAAAATTAAAATTAAAATTTGAAAAATAATTAAAATTAAAATTAAAATTTGAAAAATAATTAAAATTAAAATTTGAAAAATAATTAAAATTATTAAAATTAAAATTAAAATTATTAAAATTAAAATTGCTGTTGTTATTATTACAGAAATGTGGTTTTTTGGGGGAGGAGGTTAAGCAAGTGAAAGGTTTTGGGGAAGCTCATCCTGAAACTGCTTTTTATTCAAGGGCTGACTTCCCAAAGCCAGGCAAGTGGCAGGAGAACTTTGCTGCCTCCCAATAGCCAATTGAATTGCAGATGGGGATTGAGGAGTTCAGTTGGTGTAAGAAGAGATATCAAATGTGGAGAATGGAACATTTCAAAGAATCCTTAGCTGGTTCACTTTAAGTGTGTCTAGGGATTTAGTCTTAGAGCTTTCAAGATCTTGTTTTCACCCCAATGAGCATTAAAGATGCCTTTCTGATTTTCATTTCTTGGCATTGACATAGGTTATATACAGCACTGCTTCTAAATGGGAAACAATATAAGATGCTGCAATTTTGTCCCCCTGTCCTTTTTTTCTTTCAATAAATCTTGCTGAAAAGACTCATACACAAAAATTCATTTGTGTGAATCATGCTTTGGGGGGGGAAATCACTTTCAGGTTTAGACTGATGCCAAAGATTTTTATATTAGGCATCTGCTACAAAGCATGAGGATGGAAGAAGGATAGAATGAGATCCAAAACATCATTCGGCAAAACCTGAATTTTCATATTTATATCACCGGGTTGGAGGAAAGTAATATCATGAAGTATATTTTGTCACTTGCTGAAATCTTTCAAGGAAGGATCGGTCAAGAAAATAGACATCACAAAAACTATTAGAATTCTATTATTATAGGGCATAGTAATAGAATCTTAAAAACCTGACATTTGCCCCCTTCCTCCACCTGTATAGGCAGAACTATGTTCTATGTTTTGTGATTACATCAGTATTAAGCCCATGGGGCAAAAGAGGCTTATACATTGTTCTTTTTTAATTTATTCATAGTAAAACTGGAAGTCAGAAGGCTCCCTAAACTGGTTTTACAGATACTGTAGTCCTTGATTTATAACCACAACTGAGCCCAGAATTTTGGTTGTAAGTTCTTGCAGTCCTAAATGGTATAATCCACATTTAGGATGAACCTCAGTCTACATTTTCAAATCACCTCTCCCAGAACCATTATGAGGATGCCAAGAAATAGGGCATGTCAGTTTGTGTGCTTTGAGACAAATTTAATGACACTGGGCAAAATAATAACTTGTGCCATGCAAATAGACAAATAGATAAATAATTCTGCTGAAGTGGTGCAGTGGTTAAATGCAGCCATTGCAGGCTGACTGCTAGTTCAACAGTTCAGCTGTTCAAATCTCACTAGGCTCAAGGTTGACTCAGCCTTCCATCCTTCCGAGGTGGGTAAAATAAGGACCCAGATTGTTGGGGGCAATATGCTGAACTCTGTAAACCGCTTAGAGAGGGCTGTAAAGCACTATGAAGCGGTATATAAGAAAAGTGCTATTGCTATTGCTATTGCTTTACTGCTACCATTTCTTATTCTAGTTCAGTGTTTCTCAAGCTTGGGAACTTTAAGATCTGTATTCTTGCAGTCCTAAATCAAGCCACCATTCAATTTTAAAACCATATTTACAACAGTAGTTAAGTGAATCACCACGATTGTTAAGCAAACCACATAATTGTAAATTCAAAGCCAGCTTATCCAATGGGTGGAGATTTTTTTTGCCAGAAAATGGCAAAACAAACAAACAAACAAACAAATGTCACAAAACATGATCACAGGACTGCAGGACACCACAATCAATTGTTCATGTGAGTGAGTTGTCAAGTGCCCAAAATGCTATCACATGACTGTGAGGGTGGTACAGTACTCATAACTTGGAGGACGAGTTGTAAGTAACTTTTTTTGAGACCATGTAACTTCAAACTTTGGTGTTACGTACTGACGTACATAGTAAATTTGCATAGCCGCCGCTGATTGGCCAATATAGCGGCGGCAGATTTGAACGCGTGTCACTGGTCGGCTGGGTTGCAGGGAAGCCCTTAAAAGCGGCTTCCCTCTGCTCGCCGCCAGTTCCTTTTCCTTGAGCTTGCTTGCTACAATTAAGGTGCTGAACTGTTCTATGTCTCGACTCTGATTCCCGCGCTAATTTAACAGTTCACTCAATGAACAGTTGCAAGTTGAGAATTACCAGTAGTCCTGGTTTTGAAACCACAACAATGGTTATTCTGTAGGATGATATGGTGAGAGAGGAGAATATGATCATTTTGTTCCTCCAATCTGTCAATGACTTTCAAGACTATTGCCCCATGGTAGAGTTACTTAACTTGGGTTTCATCTATAGTTAAGTAAAGGCTGATAGTTGTTATCTTGCTACAAAGCTCATTGAATGGCTTTGGATTGAAAATTCTCAGCCAAATGTTTCTCACAGAGTTGTTGTGGGCCAAAATTGGTTGTGCTCTACTCCTGGAGAAAACTCTGAATATAAGTCTGACACAGAAACAATGAATCAAATGCTACTGCTAGGCATCAAATACAGCACAGTCTGAAAGCTAGGAGGCTGGGTGGATAATTTCTCAGAATTCTGCAGGGGAAGGAGATCTTTTCCAACAGTTCTCAAATACACAATTACTTTTTAAAAAAAGAATTGTAGGAGGAATTTCCTCATGAATTTTTGTCTTCAAATGTGGAAAGTCCTGGAGGCTATATCTCACTAAAGGCATTATTTCAGGAGGAAGAAAAGGCAGGCACACATTGTACACATTGGCAATAAATGCAAAAATAGTCCATCTGGGCCATATGAATTTCTGACTGGGGAATTCTGGGAGTTAAAGTCCACAGATCTTAAAGTTCCCAAGCTTGAGAAACACTGAACTAGAATAAGAAATGGTAGCCGTAAAGCAGAATTATTTATCAATTTGTCTATTTGCATGGCACAAGTTATTATTTTGCCCAGTGTCATTAAATTTGTCTCAAAGCACACAAACTGACGTGCCCTATTTCTTGGCATCCTCATAATGTTTCTAGGAGAGGTGATTTGAAAATGTAGACTGAGGTTCATCCTGTGGATGGTACCAAGTTCTATTTTTTTCCCCTTTCCATTCCTCTAGGAGAGTCAGCTGAGGTTGTAAAACAAGCCCTGAGCAGGTTAATAGCTTGCCTGAAGGCCAATAAATTGAAACTGAACCCAAGCAAGATGGAGCTACTGCGTGTACAAGATTTGTTAATCTGCTGAACTGGTTTTCATTGTGTTTTAGAGGTGACTGTTGCATAGTTGCTCTCTGCCTCTAAAGACACAGGGGCGAGCCTTCATATCTCAGAATGTCTTTTAGTAGGTCAGAATGATCTATCAGCTACAAGCTTACCTGGAAGAGATAGTCTTGCGATAGATAGTGATTCATTGTCCGATAGCTTCCTATTTCAATGATTGTAAAGTGTAAATCATTCCGCTGTCTTGGAAAACAGTTGAGAACAAGGAAGCTAGTGTAGATAGTTGACTGAGACTGGCTGATATGATCTGATTATGGCATTGATCTAAAACTTTGTTTCTGGGTTCAGTTCAGAATACTGCTGCTTTTCATCATTAAACCCCTAAATGGCTTGAGGCCCTATGACTCAAAGGAATAACACTTCCTATAACTGGATCTTAGACCACGTTGCTGAGACACTTAGGTAGAAAGTGTTTTAATTTTTTAATTAAAAAAATTATAATAATGATGAAACAGTATAGCAGTGCAAAGGACATGAATGCTATTGCTTTGCCTTTCAATTCATTGCTTGAAGGGCAGGTTGAGGAATCTCATTGAGTTGAAGACATTTTATGATTTCTGCTCTGGCTTTGAGTTCTCAGGAAGTAATCAATCACAGGCAATTGCAGGAGGTTGAGGTTTCTTTACAGCAGGGCTGTGAGACCAACACACAGCATAAGTGGCCATCTCAACTTAATTGGAACTTGAAAAGGAGAGGCTGACCTGAATGTTACCATCTGTAATTTGAAATACTTTAGAAAGGAATTGTAAAAGAGCCTCTTCATCTTATACCCCTGCAATCTGAATTTGAAATATAGGACTTCGATTGTGATGACATATATTCATGATTTCACCTTAGCAGATGTAAAAGATGGGAACCCCAGTGTAGAACAAAAAAGGAGAAAGGCATTTTCTGAAGCATTTTCGTTTCCAAGGAATGTAGGATATCAATTATTTTCCTCTTTAGGTCTAAGAAAACTCGTTTATTCTAATCTTTTTAATGATGTAAGAATAACTAAAAGCAAACACTTAAAAGCATTCTACACATTAAAGGCTTATTTTAGTCACCAGAAAGTTAACTCACAGGATCATCTCCGGGTTTTTATTTATACATTTAATCAATTTGTAGAGCCACCTATTTCAACAAGTGACTCTGGGCAGTGAACAATATTAAGTAAAAAAAAAACAATTGCACCATAAATATAAGAAGGTAGAGAAATGGAGGTAAGCTGTAAGCATCACAATAATCGGCCTTATTAGAGCTAGGAGATGGTTCCTTTTGCTCTATAAGCACAAGGCCCCGTGACCCTTCACCATAGCATAAAATTGCCACATTTTCTCTCTCCTCATGATATTGCTTTCATCTTCTCACCAGCCCTAACCCATACAATATAACCTCTGCCTTAACTGTACAAGCAGTGTTTTCCATCTTCTCTCAACACAATTTTGCTATTTTATGTTATCTGACATGCCATATCAACTATTTTGTGGTTGTTGTTAGAAGCAAATGTCTGGGTTCAAATCTAGCCTGGCTCATCAGAAGGACACACCAGACAAGTTGTATGGAGCAGAGCAGTATTGGGTTCTAAAACCCGTTGCTACCAGTTCGCGTGTGCACCACGCTTCTGCACATGCACAGAAGTGTCCTGGATGGGTGGGCGAGCCTCCCACCACTGCTACCGGTTCACAGAACCGGACCGGACCAAACCAGGAGCAACCCACTTCTGGAGCGGAGGCAGAGTTTATTTTGGCAGCATAAGGTGCAGTATAGCAATTAAAAGGTAGGCTACGAAATCAGAATGCTGAGAGTAGTGATATTTATAGCAATCATGGGCTTTGATATCGTGAGACATGCTGGATGTGTAAATTGAGGTGTTCTTGCCATGGAGACCTGTGAAGTACTGAGAGAAAAGTTGTTTCTTGCACTGCAGGGTGTAGCAATCTTTTCTAGGTGTTGGATTTTATGAGGGGTCTGGCTTTAGGGATCTGGCATCAAGAAGCAGTACTGCAATTTAGGAGATTTCCATACCTTTGAGGGGATTTTGCTCCCTGATTGATTTGCCAGTATCAGCTGGCTTCCTAGAGAGGCACCCTTTGTCATTTTCATCCTACATAGGATGAAAAGGTTTCAAGTGGTTTTGTCTGCAGAATGGGTGGGGAGAGAGGTGTGCTGTGCCAACAATGCAGTTAAGAGTTTCTACCCATCTAGGAACCAGGGGTGAGATCAAGCAGGTTCTGACAGGATATGGAGAACCAGTAGTGGAAATTTTGAGTAGTTCGTAGAACCGGTAGTGGAAATTTTGAGTAGTTCAGAGCACCGGCAAATACCACCGTTGGCTGGCCCCAGAGTGGGGTGGGAATGGAAATTTTGCAATATCCTTCCCCCAGGAGTGGGGAGTGCGTGCCAAAGGGGGGGGCACAGGGGGCAGTACGCACACAGTCCAACACTCATAATTCCATCCCCCCCACTCATGCGCGTGTGACCCCCAGGTCCTGGCACACGATGGCACGCCCGTTTTTTGCTCACCCTCAGCTTCAGAGCCTTTCCAGAAGCCTGGGGAGGGTGAAAACTGCCTCTCCCCCCCGGAGGCCCCCAGGAGGCCAGAAATGGCCCATTTCCCAACTTCAAATGGGCCATTTCTGGCCTCTGGAGGGCCTCTGGGTGGGAGGCCATTTTTGCCCTCCCCGGGCACCTAGAAAGGCTCTGAAGCCTGGGAAGAGCAAAAAAACAGGACTTCCGGTCCAACCGTAAGTTGAAAAATGGGCTGTTTCCAGCCTCCTGAGGACCTCCGGGGGGAAGGGTATTTTTGCCCTACCCAGCTCCTAGAAAGGCTCTGGAGCTTGAGGAGAGCAAAAAATGGGCCTTCCCTACCCCCTCCAGAGGCTGAAAACAGCCTGTTTCCCAACTCCCAACTTCGGGTCCAGAAGGCCCGAAAATCAGCTGGCCTGCACATGCGCACCAGACCTGAGCTCACATGCCCACAGATAAGGCTCTGTGTGCCACTTGTGGCACGCATGCCATCAGTTCGCTATCACTGGCCTACAGTAAGTAATTTCATTGGCCTTATTATAGTAGCTGGATAGTGATCAAGAATGGGGGGCAGCACAATTTAGCCAGCATATTTACCTGATTACGTAAAAACTGGAGTTAATTATTTTAATTTGGCCATTTGTCCCTCCCTCCCCTTCATTCCTTCCTTCCTCCCTTCCTTCCCTCCTTCTTTCCTTCCTTCCTTCCCCCGCCTCCATCCCTGCTCTTCTTTCTTTCTTTCTTTCTTTCTTTCTTTCTTTCTTTCTTTCTTTCTTTCTTTCTTTCTTTCTTTCTTTCTTTCTTTCTTTCTTCTTCACCCTCTCTCTCTTTGCAAAGTATAGATGACTACAGAAAGTTTTCCTCATCTCTTTGATGTCCTGTAACAGTCTTCTGGACTGCCTTCAGCTCATAGGTAGTAGCCCTACCTCTCCCACTCTCTTTCTTAGACACACACACACACACACACACACCTGAGCTTTGGGAACTTTCCAATCTAGTATTCTCCAGAAGTGTAGATTCACAATTCCCCAAATTATTATCGATAGCCAATCTGACATCTTAATAACTGGTATGTGCTCAGTAATATTGCAAACCATGCATGTATTTGCATCAGAACATCTAACATAAGAATCCAAGATGTGTATAAGCATAATGACATCACCATATACCATCACACGCATGATATCATTGTCCCCCATTGCTCCTCTCTGCCTTTGGTGCCCAGAACCTGGTTTAGAAAGATTGTTCCAAAAAATGAACTTGCATGCTTCATCCCTTTAGCATTGCTGCCTGGTCCATAAGAAAAGGACTAAAAGTCTCTTTCCCTATTTAGGTAGCAGGAGATTTACTATGTCTTTGTTTCCATGTTTTATCTTGGCAGAATTCTGAGAAATACTGAAGCATCTGATTCTTTATGGGTTAATTGCCAGGTGTTGACCAGGTTTCAGAGCAGATACACTCACTATGACTAGAAAAATAAAAAGAACATGACCCATAGAGTAGCCAGATGATGTTAAAGCAAAGTATCATTTTAAATACTGCTTTATAACAGTGAGGGCTAAATTAATTTTTTTAAAATAAAAAACAATACATCCCCCTACCCACCTCCAACTCACAGAGATGAATAGACAATTTATGACTTATTGCATAAAGACCCTCATCCACTATTTCCACATTCCTGGTGTTCAATATCATACCCCATAATGGTATGTGGGAAAGACCTTGGGAGACAGGATGAAGAGATGATGCCTATGGAATGGACATATAAGAGACAGCTTAGCCCTCAGTTGAATAGTAGGTGGGGCAAGAGACCTTCCCTAGTTTCTTGAGCTGTAAAGGAGATGGCAGGAAAATAGTACTTTCAGATTTGAGAGATTCTGAAAATGTAAATTAGCTTTATAATTAAGTAGAATTAGCTTATCTGGGCATGTTTCCTGTCTGGGTCTACCTGATCAGGCTAACATCGGGCCATAGAAGAGAGAATAAATTCATACAGATTTGAGAGATTCTGAAAATGTAAATTAGCTTTATAATTAAGTAGAATTAGCTTATCTGCGCATGTTTCCTGTCTGGGTCTACCTGATCAGGCTAACATCGGGCCATAGAAGAGAGAATAAATTCATACAAAAATCTGCATTTCTGCAAATGTTGGCATTCCTCCAATCTTATATATTTCAGTCATTTTCTGGTGAAGGAAGGATGCTACTTTGGCCTCATAAGACCTGGCACTTGAACAATTATTTTTTAAAGGATGAAAAATAGAACTCAAACATGCCTCCCTCTCTTTATACAAACACATTCTGCCAGAAGCAACTGCCAATATTTGGAAGGAATCTAAGGCAGAGATCCATTATTCAATTCAGAATGCTTCATCCATCCCAACAAGACAGATCCCATTCTGTCTAAGCCAGAATTTCTCAATCTTGGGACTTTTCAGATGTGTAGACTTCAACTCCCACAATTCCCCAATTAGCTGGCCTGTCTGAGCAACAGCCATCGCCTATGCCTTGATTATATATAACATTACACAAAACATTACACACATCAACACACAAACATATATTCCATTTTTACAACAGTTTCGTAACGGTAATATTCTATTATTTACACTTTTCCCCTTTAAGCTTCTTTAATTATATTTATCTTTATTGACCCATTGTCCCTTATTTCTATCTTTGTTTCTTCACACAAATTCCTTATAAGATAATCATGTTTTACAAACAATGCACCTTGTCTCTCATTTCACCATTGATTCTTATTCTCTATTTCTAGCCAGTTATACATTTTGTCCCATACCACGTAATACTCTGTCTCTTCCTTTTCCTTTAACTCCTTTGTTAATTTATCCATCTCTGCACAATTGATAATTTTTCTTATCAATTCTTCCTCAGATGGTATTTTATCATTTTTCCATTTCTGGGCATACTTTTTTTTTGCAGCAGTAATTATATGTAAAATTAAGTATTGTATTTCCTTATTATATTTTTTGTTTAGTATTCCCAATACAAATATCTCTGGTTTCAAATCTATGGGTTGTTTGGTTATATCTTCCAACAATTTTCTAATTTTAATCCAATATTTTTTTGCATATGGACATGTCCACCACATATGGTAGTACGTTCCATGTGTTTTTTTGCACTTCCAACACATTGGTGAGGTGTTTGGGTACATCCTTGCCAGTCTTACCAGAGGGAGGTGCCATCTGTAAAACATCTTCAGCTGGTTTTCCTTGAATGCCACCAACATTGTCAACTTTATATTTATTTCCCACATTTTTTCCCATTTCTCCATTTTTATATTATATCTAAAGTTTTTTGCCCATTTGATCATTGTTTCTTTGAATGCCTCATCTTCCATTTTATATCTCAGTAAGTATTTATATATCTTACTAATTAATTTTTCCTCTGTTCCTTGTATAATTTTGTCCAGTTCTTGCTTATCTTTCTGCATTTCATATATTCTTTCGTCCTCTTTATATTTAGACTGAATTTGTGTATACAGTATGTCCACCAATCAACTCCTCTGCCTATATCGTGTTCCAATTCTTGTTTTGTTTTCAGGCTTCGCTGTTCATTTAACAAATCCTTGTACCTAATTATTTTGTCGGTAGCAATTAAATTTGGATGGGTCACTGCTTCTATTGGTGATACCCACATTAATATTTTTATATAGTGATTTTTTTTAAAAAAAAATTCCAGGTCTGTAGAAGAGCATTCCTTATTATATGCCTTTGAAAATAGCTATGTGTTTTATATTTTCCGTCCCATAAGAATGTGTGCCATCCCACTTGCAGGTCATGGCCTTCTATTACTATAATTATTTTATTTCTTAATTCCATCCAATATATTAACCAAATTAAGATAGCTGTCTGATAATATGTTTCCTGCTGCCTTGATTATATTATATCTCAAGTATGATTCATATAATTCCAGAGTCTGATAGTGTAAGGTGTAGGGAAAATCAATTCTTAGATGAATGGAATCAATTAAATCAAGTTGATATGTAGACATATCAGATCAACATTTGTTATTTAATTAGAATAACCCTTAGATTTGCAATGGGAAATGTTTTTCTTTTTGGCACCTGGCATTCCCAAACTGCCCCTTCCTCTTGATTTATGGGAGATGTTTTCCTCCCTTCTTATATTGTTTTATTGCCTTAGTCTCTCCCCTCCCAAATTAATTATAGTAACATGAGATCCTTTACTATGAATATATGTGCTTACATCATTTGTTACTTATGCATTAGTCTCTCCCGCCTATCTGAGATGTATAAATAGGAGGGCATCCCATTGTTGAGTGGGGCCATCTCTCAGAGAGAGAGTCCACCAACACAGTGCTATCTAATTAATAATGCTGTAACCGTTGATTATTTGCTTTGGATCCTGCATTTGATTTCACCAAGATAGGAGTGGGCAACGATGGCCTTAAGACTGGAGGAAGCTATCAATCTAATTTCAGCAGCACTATATTCCCTCTTGGTGTTAAAATATGCCAGCCTAGATAAAGTAAGTCTGGTTTGGTACCAGACCGCTTTCCGCATAAGGTATGATGTCTACAAGAGAGGGTGTCAAAAAATATCAATCTGGCAGTCACACAATTGAAACCTCACCCCTTTTTGTGTGTGTGGTTACTTTTGCCAGCTTGACTTTTTCCCCACTTTCCCTACCCTGTGTCCCTGAATGTAAAGTTTGGAATAGGATTTTTTAAAACTTGAATGCATTTGTGTTCCAATAAACACCCCCAATGAAATAAGACTCCGAGGCTAGAAGTTCCTCAAAGTTCCAATTTATTAGAGATGCCACGTTGGCAATATCTGGGAAAACCCGAATCTGAAATCTTCTTCCAGATTTTCTCCACCCAAACGAAAGTTCAAGTCCCTGCCCAGTACCCACATGTCCATCACATGATCCAACCAGGCACTATCCAAACTGAAGATGCCTCCCCGTCACTTCCTCGCAGCTGCCGGGCACAGCGGCCTTGACTTTCTGGAAAGAATGTTATTTAGACTATTACATATCATCTACTCCATATAATCCTCCCTCCCATTTTCCCACAGTAGAAAATGCGGCAGGCCTGAATACAAAAAGGTAAAAGATGGCTTCTAGGCCTGACAACTCCTTTATCTTCCTACAACAAGAACCCTGTGAGATGGGTGGGCTGAGATTGGATACCCAATTTATTTTTTATGTGGGGTGTGTGTGTGTGTGTGTGTGTGTGTGTGTGTGTGTGTGTGTGTGTGTGTGTGCGTGCCCACACTCACACACACACACATAGATAATACAACTTTTCTTAATATCAGCAAACATATCTAATGCTCCTTCCTCTTCCTATTTCCCCTAAAACAACAATCATTTGTGAGGTGGGCAAGGGTGTGATTTGATAGCCAATTGATGTCTTTCTGTGATTTATATGCATATAAAGACAACACAACACATTTCTTAATATTAGATGAAGACTACAATAGATATAAAAATGGGGATGGAAGTAACAGAAAAGAAAAATCAAGACTAGCCCCCCAATATTAGACTATCTAACAAATTGAACATATGTTCTTCAATGATCTTTAAATCCTCAGCTCTTTACAGCTCAAGAATGAGGGAAGGGGCACATTACACTACTTACCAGCCATTGAGAGCACGGTGAAAAGATTTCAAATTCATGCACTGCGGTCCAAGTGACCCCAAGGGTGTCAAATTGCCTTACTTTGCTTTTGTAATGAGGGTCTTACTGACACATTTTCATTATTAGATCAAAGGAGCAAGGCATTACACAAAGCTACTTACAAATGAAAATATCAAAATTGGCTGGGGTATACACTTTCTTCTAATCAAATATCATTCTCTCTCTCCCTCTCCCTCTCCCTCTCCCCCCCCCTCTCTCTCTCTCTCTCTCTCTCTCTCTCTCTCTCTCTCTCTCTCTCTCTCTCTCTCTCTCTCTCTCTCTCTCTCTCTCTCCCAAGAATCAATAAAGAAACCAAAGAAAGGAGACAGAGTGTCTGAAATTAATCCAGCAAGTGAAATCACACTTAAGTCAGTTCATTTAGACACAGTTGATTGGAATAACTGAAATGGATTTTTATAATTAGAATGCCTTTTGCAAACACTGTTTTTATATATGTCTGTCTGTCTGTCGATATAATGTATATGTGAGTCTGTTTATATATGTGTGTCTGTTTATCTCTGTCTCTGTCTGTCTGTCTGTCTGTCTCTGTCTCTGTCTCTCTCTATATATATATATGTATGTATGTATGTATGTATGTATGTATGTATGTATGTATGTATGTATGTATGAATGTATGAATACACACACAATATATATATATATATATGTATATGATGGACGAACATCATGTATACACACACACACACACCCCATATAGAAGTAAAATCCCAGGGTAGAATAAATCTACATATTTAATTAACTGCCCTTTTCCTGAAATTAACATTAGACTCCTGCATTAACCTCAAAGCAAACATTAGCCTGAATGTATTAGTAGTTGAGATTTAATCTCTTGAGAACGATGGAAGCACTTCCCCCCAATATTTCTCTCTCCCCCCCAATACTTTTCAGCTGAGTTTTTTAGATGGCAGCCTTTAAGGGTAGCCTGATACAAAGTCAATGGGGGGCATACAATTAGATTAGTCCTTATTACCATCATCACAGCTGTGGCACATCACATGAACTTCTCATTAGTAAGTGGCAAGAAGTAAATTGGCGAGTTCACCAATGTCACTAAGACTTAATCAGTCTTCATGTATTCAACTGCCCAAGCTTCCCCTATATTTTTTTCCACGTTTGCCAAAATGAAAATTCTTAGCCAGCTAATAAAAGTCAAATATTGATTTGCAAGCCTGGGTTAAAGTTTAAATGCAAAGTCTTTGTTATCTTCTTGGAATGAGAACCTACAAATCAGTCTTTTCCAGCTTAGTGCCCTGGAGATACGTTTGGATTTCAGATCCCATAATTCCTCTAATTATTCCCTTAATTCCTAGACAGCATGCTATGCTGCCTGAGAAATATGGGAGTGAGCTCAAGGGTACCACGCTGGAAAGATTGCTGTAAATATTCGAACACATAAAGAAATTTTTATATGCCTCACTGAAATAGACCACATGAGCCATTGAGAGTTTTTTTTTAAAAGAAAGTCATTTGCATAGCCTTGCTTACTATAGCGATGTTAGTTGGTATAAATAACATAAAATGGTTTCAGGATAAATAGCATTCAGCAAAAAAAGTGCCTTTTCCCCCCTGCCTTAGTCTCAGATGCATTCTGCAGACAGCGTAAAGTACTAAAAAAAATGCCAACATAAAATCCTCCAGAATAATAAGAGGGGTGTGGGTGGGAAATGAACTGCCATTGTTTGTCCTAGAATATCCTTTTTTTTAACTGTTCCCATTTTTCTAGGATTCTCTTAAAAGGGAAGACCAAAATAATGTCAGGCCACTTTGAATTGGGAGGTCAAAGTGGGTCATCATTTTTGGTTCATCACTAGAAGTCAAACCCCAAATAATACCTTTTATCCTGTAGAATGTCTTTTATCATTTTACATCCCCAGTGTAAGATGGCCTTTCTATATATGGACATCTTTTGTTACAAGAACAGGAGATAATTGTCTTGCCTAGTGATACTTTGGGGGACAAAAGGGAGGAATTATATGAATGTGACGTTGGCTACAGCAGTGAACAATTTTAATGGTGCAAAATGGATGTATTGAATGATGGGTGTCCAGTGTTAAGGGAGCTGACCCACTGCTGAGTTTTGAACCCATGACCAGGATTTGCTGACTGGCATAAAAGAAAATATGACTAAAAGAGACAATTTGGATTAATACTCATCAGATATTGCAGAAAAGGGAACAGTGAAAGCAAGCAATAATCTGAAACCCTCAAGATTATTCTAGAACAAAGTTGAATTTTAACAAGAGTAAGTCTTAGAATCATAGTTTGGACTTATCTGAAGAGAATCACTTTAGTATTATCAGATTATTATAGATATTAGAGCCTGTTTGGTCTAATGATTAAGACACTCACCTAGAAACCAGAAGATTCTGAATTCTAGTCCCATCTCAGGCATGAAAGCCGGCTGAATGATTTTGGGCCAGTCACTCTCTCAGCCCAATGGACCTCAAGAGTTGTTGTTGTGGGAAAAATAGAAGGAAGGAATATTAGGTAGATTCTCCACCTTGAGTTATTTATAAAAATAATAAAGGTGGGATATAAATAAATAAAAATTGTTGAGATAAACACTGGTGTAGATTTTAAAAAACTGAAAGTTCAGATTTCTGAACTGATTAACCATATTTATATCAGTTCAACCAAGGCAGCCGTAGGCTAAAGCCATATCGGCACAAGGCATGGGATGCCAAATTTTAGGGGGCCTTAAATTGAAAAGACAACCCCCACCCAAAAAACCCCCAATTTAAAACCTTTCATGTCCTTCATGGCATGCAATCAGGTTCTCTTACTTTCCCTGATGATATCTGCCTGTCCCATCAGATCTGACAGAGAAGGAATGCTGCAAATCCCACATGCTACAGACTTATATTTAGCGGGCCTCAGGAGGCAGCTGTACTGCTCTGGTACCCACTGCCTGAGATGTGCTAAATGTAAAATTTCTCCCTTCCCTTCCCCAACAGGGAAGTTAGTTCCATCCCTGTTATTGATTCAAAAGTCCATAAAGTCTTGGCTTGGCTTGGTCATCAGGGCTGGGGGAGGAGATGTCCCAGGAGACTCAGGATCGGGGTGGGTTTCACTTACCTTCGGCACTAGTTCGGGTCACGAAGTTTTGCGCGATTTCACTTCCGCGCATGCTCAGAAGATGGATTCAGCCCAAAACACAGCTGAGGAGCTCATCAGCTGTGCTTTGGGTGAAGAAATAAAGGTCAGTATTAACCCAGGGGCGGGCAGGAGGGCTTTTTTCATAGCACTGTGAAAAATGCTGTGAAGCCTTCCAAAGTCCGAAAAATTGTCCGAAAATTCAAAAAAAAAAAAGATGGCGGCAAGCATGGACCAGCACAGACAGAACCGGATCCGTGATGCAAAAATTATGTTACCAGCGGGTTGCTAACGGTTCAGGCGATCTGGTCCAAACCGGGAGGAACCCACCCCTGCTTGGGATATCTTAACATGGCTCCATCATTGCAGTTAATATTCTCTTTCTCCCCTGCCTTGTATATTTTAATAATGATTGTTTTATATTTTTAATAATGACTTTTTATACTTTTATTGTTTTGGCTATTGTTCCAGGCTACCCAGAATCACTTTTTGTGAGATGAGTGGCCATAGATATTTGATAAAAAGCAGGAACAGTGCACTCCGTAAGCTAGCACACCTACTTGGATGTTAAATATGATTTTGCAGGGTAAACAGGGTGAAAATGTCTGAGAAAAGAAAAGAAAAGTGTCCAGGGTTAAACATAATAAGCGTGAAACTCAAAAACTTGAAGAAAAAAACAGGAATAAAAAAGGCACCTTTTTAAAATTACTAACAATATTGGACTATAAGCCAAACCAGGGGGGAGGGGCACCAGAATATGTCTTTGCCTAGGATGCCAAAATATCTATTATTATTTAATATTACTATTTATTAAATTTATATGCCACCCATCTCATTGTCATTCTAGAGCAGGGGTCAGCAACCCGCAGCTCTGGAGCTGCATGTGGCTCTTTCATCCCTATGCTGTGGCTCCTTGTCGATGGTCGGCTCCACAATTGAGGCTTTTGGTTAGGACAGCTAGAGGAAAAAGGATGCCGCGCTAGAAGACTCTATGGTGGGGGAACTGGACTTCCGGTCGGCTCTAGAATTGGACCTTTGTGGCTCGTTGAGTGTTTAAGGTTGCTGACCCCTGCTCTAGAGTCAGCCCTGAATTCAACACCTATTTACAAACATTGAATCTCTTTGAGATTTATACCGCTATATTATGTATTTTTACTATTATTATGACTTACTCTATTTAATATTATATTGTACCACTCACAACATTGTATAGTACAAAAGAATCTCAGCATGTGATCTTGAACACATTGATGACATTCATTTTTTCTTCTTCTTCTATTCAAGTCCAATTATTGAAGTCTGCCTGGAGAGGTCCATGCAGTTTTGTTGGCAAGATTTTTCAGAAATGGTTTGCCATTGTCTCCTTCCTAGATCTGAGAAAAAGTGACTTGGCCCAAGGTCACCCGGCTGGTTTTTGCATAAGGTAGGTCTCCCAATTTTTAGCCTGATGTCTAAATTACCACACCAAGCTGAGTCTCATCATATTATTATATCTCATTCATATAAAACAATAAAAAGTAAAAGATTACCATCCTTCTCCCACACAAGACCTCAGGAACATTTATTTAAATAGGAAGTGTTTAATCTTTTCTAAAGCCAGAGCAATGGGACCAAGCATTATCTCCAGGGGCCATTCGTACCATAGAATTGAAGATATATCTGAAAAGGCTTTTCTTTTCATGTTGTGGTAGCACAGTGAGTTGGCTTTCCCTTGTTGACCTAACAAAACAGGCAGAATTATTTAAATGCATTCTCTGTACCAGAGCTGGGTTCCTACCGGTTCTAACCGGTTCTTTAGAACTGTTAGTAAACCGGTGGTGATGTCACAGAGCCAGTTCTGTCGGTGCCAGTCCGTGGGTGCCGCCATGTTTGATTTTGCTTGTGCGCATGTGCAGAAGCTAATTTTTGCTTCTGCACATACTTATTTTCCAGTAAGGGATGCGGGCACGCATGTGAGCGACACGAGCACGCACACACAAAACGTGCACTTCCGTTGTGATGCAAACTGGTGGGGAAGGTAAGTAGAACTCACCCATGCTCTGTACTTAAAATCAGTAACCACGGTAGCTAATATCTATAATACCAAAAGAAGACAACATAAAAATGAAAAATTATACTAAGCTGTAGATTATTAATTTATTAATTGTTAAAGGGCTGCAAAGAAAGCTATTGTTATGTAAAAAATAGTATTTCCCCTGCTTGAAAGTGGCAGAAACAGAAGACTCTGCTACATATCTAGAAGTTACTGTCCAGAAAAATTTCTAATTAGACTCTAAGCTATTTAGGACTTTAATAGCTAACCACAAAAACTTAAATTGTGTCTGGAAAGCAACCAGGGCAAATCATTCAGAGCAGTGTGATGTGATCCTGGGACCTTGGAGCAATTAACACAGCTAATTTTACATCATTTGGAGCTTCTAGACAGTTTTTAAAGATAGTCCTCATAGAAAAGTCACTACATAAAACATAGCCCAGAATGTGGCATGGTTGATTGATAGGAAGATGGATGCAACCAATGTCTAAAAATGAGATTTTATGTAACTTTAAATAGCAAAGAAAATGAAATTAAAAAGTAAGGAGAAAGCAATGATGTTAATTAAAACCAAAACTTATAGACATATGCTTAGCTCCTGCATGTCTGTCTGTCTGCATACCTCTCTATATCTCCGTCTATTTATATATCTATTTATCTGCCTGCCTGTCAGTCCATATCTATCTATCTATCTATCTATCTATCTATCTATCTATCTATCTATCTATCTATCTATCTATCTATCTATCTATCTATCTATCTATTATGTATCTAGTTACCTCATAAATTTAATAAATTAAATATTCTCCATGGATGTATGGTTACAGTACCTTCTACCCAACCCTGCTGCTTTATTCAACTGGTCTCTTCTTGTACAGCATTATAAAAACCATTTATAACTATAAAAACCCCACAACAGCATTACAAAAATGCTGGCCTGAAACATAATATAAAAGAACATTTACCCTGTGGGGGAGCACTAAAAACTAAAGAAGATAATAACTGCTCAGCGACTCTGAAATAATTTACTCATACAAAGATCTTCATTAAAATAACATTAAGGGGGTATTTTCAATGACATGTGCTGGGATTTAGCTGCTTGATTCCTTGTAATATTAACAGTGAGGTGCAAAAGCAAACAAATTCACAGTTAAAGCATCACTTTGTTCTGCCCAGTTACCTCTGTTAATATGTGTGATCAGCGCATGAAAATCGGGGGTATATACAAAGTGTTCTTTTGCTACTAACGTCCCTAAAGGACAGAGTACAGTTTTTGGCTGTGACCCTCTCTAAGTGAATAGTACTATCTACAATCTAAACGCAGATTGAAATAAAAATTGAAGTGTACATAGAGACATTAATGTTTGTGAACTGTACATTACACTCCACATAACATGTTTTCCACTCTTCATTTAAATGCACTTTAAAATGCATTCAGAATCAGGGTGAAGTATTAGAGCATCCAGTGGACAAAGTCTATTGTTCAACAGTTAAAGTATAATAAAGGTATAATAAAAAGTATGCATTTTGTTCCTGATATTGTTTTGGCCATAGCTAGAACTTTCCAAGACATGCAGAACCATCCTCCTATCCACCTTCGTTCTTTTCTCCTTCATAAAGCACACAAATTGACTGTCACGGAATAATCACACATTAAGAAAAAGCATCAAAACCCAGAAACAGTGTGGATAAATTTGCATGTGCTAAATGTTATTATGTATGCATCCACCACCTGCTATAATCTGCGTTATTCGCATACTTGTTTATTTGCGTCTAAAGGCCACTGGACTAAGAAAATTGAGGAAATGGATAAGAAACCTCCAGCAAAAAAAGTTATTAAGAAGAACAAAAGTATCCAAGTCTCACACTGATATTTCAGGCTCTCCACAGAGAAAAGGAAAGAGTTTGTGCTTCAATTTGTAGAAGATTCAGGGTGAAGTACTGAGAAGTTAATACGAATAGGCAGATAATATCCTATAAACTACTTTTTAAAAAAATACTAGCCCTTATGAAGAAAATGTGGGAATGTTGGTACATTCTGAGTAACAAAGTTATTGGAACATCCTGCATCCCAAGATGAAATTTACAGTCACCCTTTTGGCCTTCTGAAAGGTTATGAAGACCTGGCTCTGCCAATTGGTATAGGATCTGGATGGTGTTGTGACATATTGGAAGTGGTCAATGGATTGAGATAAGTCCCCACCTCCTCCCTGTGTGCATCTTGCTCCGTTCCTTGCCATCTTTGTTAATTTTAAAGTTTAAAATGTAGTGTTTATAAAGTTTAAATTTAGTGTTAATATTTATTGTTTTAATGTTTTACCTTGTTGCTCTTTTGTGGTTTTAAGCCACCAGAGACACCTGTAGGCGAGACAGGCAGCATATAAGTTGAATAAATAAAAACATAAAACAATTAAACAAAATCCCATATCTAGAATGCTATTTTCTAGAGGAGAGAACTGTACGCTTGCAATCTCAGTCCTTCAGGTGCCGTAAAGGAGGATCCAGCTTCATGACCAGGACACCAGTGTCAGACCAACTGAGGCTGTAAGCACAGCTTAACAATGGTGCCCCTTGACCCTTCCGTTGCTTAACTGACAAGACATTAGGACTCAATAACTGCTCAAAGATAAAGCTGAGTGTTGCAGTAAAAGAGTTAAGGGAGAGAAAAATTCCCTTCCCTTGGTGCATTAAACATGTGAATAAATACTCACAATATTGAATGAAATCCTCCCTTATCTGAAAGTCTGTAAGAAAGGTAATTCCAGGTATATAATTGAACACAGAGTTTTGTACAGCCTGCCATGGAGTTCTCGAACATAAGCAGCCAATCTGGAGGGGAAAAAGATGTTGATATTAATTCAGCACAGCAAATGTGACTGAACACACTAGGGTATAGACTAACTAAGCACTCTAAAGAGCTGTGACCCACCATAGCTATCCATTCCACTCTTGCGCGCATTCAGATAGTTTAGCTTTTGTGTTATTTTCGTCTCATTTATGAAGAACTTTGCCAGTGTTCAAAGGCTCTTGCCAAACCAGGGACACACTTCTTATGCATGGCATCCAGATTTTGACCGCACCAGAAACCTGAATAGTTATTTATTTAACTGCAATACTTTTATACCATCCCAAACTGGCTCCGCCCTTCTTATTGCCCCTAATGTCTCTTTGCCACCATGTTGGGCAGGATACCATCCACTTTTTTTACAGAGGACATTTCTCTCTGCACCTTTACTCAGTGGGAAGAAAAATGTTATCTTTTTTTTTTTTACCTTTTTTGTAACAAGAAGAGTGGCCAGGATATTTGGTAGGCAGGGGTGTCCATAGAGGACGAAAAAGAGAGAAAAACAAAATCAAAACATTTTTTCACCATTTTTTTTTACTTTTTACTTGCACTGTGACATTGCATGCAAGTAGCTATAAGGCAGAGCTGGAATCAGTATGTCAAAATAGATGTGTCTTCACTTTAATGAAATCTCCCCTTGTTCCCTGGTAGTATGCTAAATGCTGTGTCAGAATGAGAATATTGATTTCAGAAGACATAACAAATCTTTCATTATGCAGATTAAGGTTAAGGAGCTAACTGAGAGTTGAGGACAATGGGACAAAGGACCCAAAAAGAAATTGCAGTATTATAATGAATCTCCAGGCAGGCAGAAACCCACTCGCACACCCATTTCAAGTAGAATAAAATAGGACTAAGGCTTTAAGGACACCACTCAGATTAATCCATTTGAGCCTATTTTATATATAGCTCAACATTTCCCTAGATTGCTGTTTTCTTCTGATTTTCCAACCTCCTTCTGGGTTAGGGTGCATTTCCTTATCTTATAGGAGCCAGACTGAGAAGAGATCTCTTCTACTGTGGAGATGGAAGACAGAAGAATAAAGACAAAACAGCATTTCCATCTTCACTGGAAAATGTGTGTGTGGGGGGGGATTTTCTTCCACTCAATTGATTACTCTAAGTAAGAAAGCCTTCCTTAGGCTTTGTAGGTCTCTAACTACCATCTAGATTGGCAATTAGAGGTCTGATTTATTAACTTCTTCATAACTGAATTTCTTGAGATGTTTTCTCTCCTTTCACTATACCTAAGGTGACATTAATTTTTTAAAAATATCTAATGCCACCTAAAAAAGAGATCCTTGAAAGAATCCTAAGAACAATGATGGCCGTGTGCGTTCCATAGTATTGGAGGCATCATAGCAGGTGTCTCTGGGCCAAGTTGTCTAATCTCTTATGGTGATAAGACCTTGAACAAGGTCTACCTCAGACCTTTTACAGGTCATGAACCTTCCGTGATAGGTAATCCCAAGAAAAGTACACACATATATATAAACATACACATAACAGTCTCACATTTGTTGCAGTCCTGTGCATGCCTTCTCACAAATAAGAGAGGGATTTTCTCATAACAAGAACGAGGCCTATATGATGACAGACATTGTTCATTCACTCAGAATTCATAAGAACTCTGTACTGAAATGTTGCATATTGTATGATCTGCAGTCATTTCTGCCCCAAACCTGTGGTTTGAAGGAAAATGCAATTTGGAATTAGTTTCCAAAAGGTGAAAAAATGCTATGTTCAGCTAATATATTTTCCGCCTCAACTTACAGTCTACAAACTTTATGAACCTCTGATGTAGATGCAGCCAGTGGCTTTGGAAATTATTTATAAAAGGAGGCTGTTTCTGTGTCTCTTAATAGGAGTGGTCTTTGAAAGAATATGAATGAGCTGGACTTTCTAAGAACATCTACTGTTAAGGAAGATTTCCATGTCATCCTTAGAAGTTCTTAAAATCTCTTTCGAAACACAGCACTCAAGGCCAGTTAGCCTTGCTTTCATTCTACCAGTAGTGGGTTCTAAAACCCATTGCTACCATTTCACAGTATGCACAGAAGCATCCTAGATGGGTGGGCAGAGTGGGCGGGTGGGCGGAGCCTCCCGCCACCACCACTACCGGTTCACAGAACCAGGACAAACCGGGAGCAACCCACCGCTGCATTCTACCCTAATGATTTTGACCCAGATAAATACAAAAGGATTTAACTGGATCAGAAGTGTTTTGTTCTGACCCAGCTGCCGGACCAAGTAACACAGCACAAACAGCGTCCAGTATTGTTTTAATATTCACAAACTAGTAATCTGTCTTAGCAGTCATTTGTAAAGTCAATGAAATAAAACAGTCTTTTCGGAGCAACAGCTGTTAATTAACCTTCTTAACAGCCAGCAATAGTCCAAGCAACAATGAAGAGGTTGTCTGATAACAGCACACAATCTTACTATTGTTGGCAGAATGCCCAGGAGCAATTTGCAGGAAACTAGACGTCTTCCAAACATGAATCGAACAGTAGTTTTGAAGTCAAAAGACACAACGAGAATGAACGAAGTTGTTCCCTGCAAATTGGTCAGTCCTTTTCCCTTACTTAAATAGGCAATGGGAGTGGCCAATTAACCCTAAGCCTTACTCCTGAGTAGACCTTCTCCTCAGGAGCCACTCCTGCCTTTTGGCAGCTCTGTGCATTGAGGACAGGCTCCTCCTCTTCTTTGTCTTCATCTTCTGCCCTCATGGCAGCATCTGGAGGTTCTGAAGGCCCTGGCTGCATCTCTGCCTCTGGCACCAAGTCTTCTCCAGCCTCCTCACTGTCAGACTCTGATACCAGCTGCACAGGCCGATGGCGAATCACCACACCAGCTTCCTCGCTGTCTGAATCACCTACCAGCTGCACGGGCTGCTGGCTGGCCACAACATGTTTTTTGAGAAAAAAAATGGACGGGAATCAAAAAAATATTTAGGCAAACAAAAGAAAGTAGACCGTATGAGAAATGTAAGAAGCGAGAAAGGTTATGAGATAAAAGGCTGTTTTTCATGTAATATAATGGGACTTCCAGAAACAAAATGTCTTTGAATTCTTCCCATGTTACTTTGGCATTTAATAAAAGCTGCCATTTCTGAAAATAAAAAACCCTCTACCTCTCATCCCTTTTTAGCCAGATAAAACAAGTTCCTTTCACTTGATTGAGATAGCACACAAATCATGATTCAAACTTTGTTTTTATTTATAGGCCACTAAGAATTAAATTTTTATTCTTTATTTCTTTTTTCCCCTTTTATCAAGTTCCGCTTGGAAACGAATAACCATGGATCATCAATCTGCACTGGGGATATCTAGCCTCTGTGGAACATCACAGAAGATCACAATAATATTATTGCAAAAAGAAAGGACTTCATTTCAACAATTGCAAGTGAATGGAGAGATCAGCTTTTCCTTGATTGACTTTCAAATTTTTTTAAAAATCAACCAAAGTTTAAATATTTTCCTTCTTGAACTGCATAGGTCACTGCTGAGATGCAGTTCAAAAAGCCCTTGAAGTAATAACTAAATATAATTTTAAAAAACTGTTATATTATTTCCACCCCAGTGTTTCTATTACATGGAATTACTGTAGAACAGAAAGAAGCAGCCATTGGAATGTTGCTTATTTATGTAGCTCAAGACAAGAACACCCTTGCAAAGCAACCATTTTGAAAACAAGCAATTTATGTGAGGTCTTATGCAGTTTTAAGCTGTGATATCAGCAGACAGCACTTTTCGGCTTGGATAAGTTTTTCAATATGAAAGCTATCTTTGTTCACCTTGCATTTTAATGTGACTATTTAATATTTTGCTTTTAATGTGACTAATATTTCGCTTCTGAAGGAACATACAAAGCAAACCTAAGTTTTCTTTCATAATTCTTATCTTAATTTGATGGTGCATTTTTCTTATTTAAAAAGCAAACAATAAAAAATGTATCAATTAAGGAAAAGTGCATTTGAATTGGAGTCTCCACTACTACAGCATAGACATACCTAAGAATCTAAATATTACGCATCGGGGCATAATATTCCAACAATATAAGCTCTACCACCCACAAAATTTTGGTCTTATCTTTCAATTTAAAGAGAGAGAGAGAGAGAGAGAGAGAGAGAGAGAGAGAGAGAGAGAGAGAGAGAGAGAGAGAGAGAGAGAGAGAGAGAGAGAGAGAAGGTTGTATATACAGTATGTGTGTTCAAAGGGGAGATTTTGTGAAGGTCTTGCTCTTAAGTTGATGTAGAAATTTGGGGTTATGATGAAAAGCTCATAACCCAAATATATTTTCCAAAGAAAAGGAAAGTGCTAGCCCAGTTATGGATCAATTAGATTGTTTAAAAAAAGCATTCAAGCACAAGAATATTGTAAGCGGTAACAAGATAGTGAAAGTATTAAGTGCACAGAATGTTAACTAGAGTGAATAGGAAAATAACAAATAGCACTGGGAAATCAAGGCTTTTAAATAGCAGTTAAAGGAATGTAACACCTTCAAACCCGGTTTGTTCAACCCTTTATTTTATATAAGGGATGTCACTCTATTCAGACCCATCATCTCACTGGTCTCACCTTATAGAGCCAGTTTGGTCTACTGATTAAGGCACCAAGATAGAAACTGGAAGATCATGAGTTCTAGTCCTGCCTTAGCCATGGAAGCCAGCTGGCTGACCTTGGGCCAGTCACTCTCTCTTAACCCAACCCACCTCACATGTTGGGTTGTTGTTGTGGGGAAAATAGGAGGAGGAAGGTGTGTTGGATATGTTCACTGCCTGGAGTTTTTTGTGAAAATAAAGGTGGCATACACATACATACTATACCATACCATACCATACATATTAGCATGCCTATGCTATAACCTAAATCAATACATTGGAAGGTAACTAAATGTATATTGTAACATACATACATCTATAAAGAGTGACTGTAAATCCCTCCCGCTTTTCAGGCTTTTTTTAAAAAAAACTGAGGTACTGAACAATAAACCAATTTGTGCTTCAATGAAATTGTGCTGGTCTCTGGTTTAAACAAACTAAAATAATTCTCAGAAAATATTCTTATATAGCCACACACACGTTTCAGTTAAATTATTTTTTCTTTTAAAAAAATGGCTTAGAAATAAAAGCTGGTAATCAAAGAAACAAAATACCTCAGTCCGCTATTGAAGTCGATGGCATCTGAAGCCATCTGAAGCATGAAATGGAATATGACCAGCCAAATTTCTATTGTAGTCCTGGTTATAGACCAAACTTCAATACCAGCAGACCAATATATGAAAAGGAAGCACTGAGCATAAAACATTTATTATACTTTCTTTCCAGTTTAAAAGCAGTCTAAAAGGTACCACCTGATTGACACAATAAATGTCCCATTTTAATTGGCGCTTCTATGATTTATCACAATATCCCACTGGGAACACCCCACTAGGCCATTTGTGTGTGAATAGCAGGCCCTGGCACATTGACAATACATGACAATTTTAAATTATAACTTTGCGTAAGAGAGAAGGACTTGTTGCAAAAGAAAAAAAAATCCGTATTGCCATTTGATCCAATTAATGAATTCAGTTAAGTTGTGTCGTTTCCTTTGATAAGGAACGTAGATGCAGTGTTGCAGAATGGCCCCAGGTACTATTATGCTGTCATATCTCCTTGTTCCAAAATGGTGTGAACAATAGCATATTAGAGGCTAAACTGAGAAAAGAATCAGGCACTTTTGTTCCATCAAAAATAATTGCCTGGCCATTTCAGCTTGTTACTTTCAATATAACCAGAAAAGACTACATCACATATACTACAATGATTATTACATAGATAGACAAGGGGGCATTCACCATCTAATTGAAAACTGAAGCCTGAAAAATCTTTACTACAATCTTCCTACTGGCATAAGCAGTTCCTTTAAAAAAAAAAATCAAAAAACACCATACATGCAAATCTCAAAATGAGATTTATTCAAAATCATTTCAGCACGGAGCTGGAGGTGGAAACAAAACGCAGTTCTATTTTCCAGTTACTGACACAACCCAATGTTCTCACACCTCTTAATTTATACATCACTTTACGTGTGTAACTCATCAGCTCAGGTAAACAGCTTTAAATTTAAAGTTCTGGGGATGAAAAAAATAATAATGCACCTTTGTTAAGAACTTTATATAATGCCAGAAAAAGAAAACAGCTATTTATCTTCCGGATTTGCAAGCCATACATTTTTAACTTGGCATTTTGATCTGGCCCAGATATATTCTTTTCAACTCCTACGCTGCAAATTGCATGTTTTACATTAGCAGTTTTAAGTGCCGTCTGTCTTTAATCAACACCTAGTTACGTCTTGTTCATGAGAAAATCACTGTTAACCTTTAATCTACCTTTCATTCCTATAAATAACATTCATATAAATAATATTGATCACATGATGCTTATTTTTGTTTATTTGCATGTCTGTTTTCCCTGTTGTGTCATTTTAAGAAACCTCATTGCGAAAGAAGTAAATCAGTATCGGGCTCAACATGTCAATGTGTCTGTCTGTGTGTGTGTATTTTAAAAGGGATGAACTGTACAAAATTATCCATGATCTGCAAGGAAATATGAAATGACTTAAAATGCTGCTGACAATGTTGTTAGAACTGAGGACATATAAATGGAATTGATTCTTCTTGAACATTCCTTTTGTTTTTCTATTAGAAAGCCATTCTGTCAAGAATCAGAGATTTAATGAAAAAAATAAGTATGGAGCCTTGCCAAGTTGGCTGATATAAAAAGCTCTTAGAATAGAAATAGATTTTATCAATACACCTTATTTCCCTTCTCCTTTCCGAGAAATAATGTAGCAGTCTGTGTGCACGTGTGCTAAACAACTGGGTTATTAAAACTGAAGGAATTTTAATGACGAGTATAACCCTGGCTAGGCAATCAGATACTCAGGGGCAAATTTGTAGCACCAGACCTCTCATAACAGACAATTAATAGGCCAACTATATCAATGCCATAATTACATAGGATTGGATATAGTTAGTATGTGGATGA
Source organism: Diadophis punctatus similis (assembly GCA_023053685.1). Lineage (NCBI taxonomy): Eukaryota > Metazoa > Chordata > Lepidosauria > Squamata > Dipsadidae > Diadophis > Diadophis punctatus. The sequence goes on along the minus strand of JALIGW010000002.1, from coordinate 71,515,767 downwards.
AGGACCTCTGGAAAACCCCAGGGCTATAGGGTAGACTGGGAAGTTGAAAAGAAGATAAAGGCAAATTATTTCTTTATTGTTGCCAAGAAAAGATCAGGAATCACTCAACAAAAAGGAAATATTAGGTTTTTCTTGAGAAAATGTTGAATTTGAGACTACAGGCGTAATTTTAATAGAGATGAAAAACATCTCAAGGAAAACTAGACTTTCTGGTTTTTCTTTGAAGACGTTTAGTGGTCGTCCAAGAAGCTTCTTGAATGAGAAGCGAAATGTCTTCAAAGAAAAACCAGAAAGTCCAGTTGCCCCTGGAAAAAGCACCTTTGGGACAATCATAACCTGGATGACTGAGAATCTCCATAGACATCTCAAGGAAAAGTATAACTAAATGTTTCATTGAGGTTGCCATTTTTAGCTATTTTTAATGGTTCAACATTAAGGTGTACTTAGGTTTTTTTTTTAATTTTGATAGGGGTCTTTTTTCTTTTTGATACCTGCATAAGTCCCTGAAGTTTTCTTGGCAAAATTTTCAGAAGTGAGGGCTGAGAGAAAGTTTCTGGCCCAAAGTCACCCAACTGCTTTTATGCCTACAGCAGGACTAGAACTCATAGTCTGCTGGTTTCTAGTCTGATTCCTTAACCATTAAACCAAACTAACTGTCTTCTTTCATACTGCCTCTTCAAAGTCCTAGTCCCTATTCTTTTTTAGAGTTGATTCCAGTTTAGTCCTACCTGACTATAAGAGTTATGATCAGCAAACTGTTATAGTAAAAATAATACCAAAAATGTAATAACAATAACAATAACAATCAGAATTCAATATCCATGGCTCTTACAACATGAAGGAGCTGGGTTGCTTCAGAAGGGGTGTTTTGCTCAAGGCTTCAACAAGGAAAAATATTCCCAGACCATGTGGACAAGTGTGGTTCATTGTTTTCTACAGGTATGTTACTTATTAAATTCTAGTTAAAACAAAAGCTGTTTAGAAACAGTTGTCAAACATTTATTCTAAGAGTATTTCAAGATACGCCTTTTAAAATGTTTTTATTGAAGACATGTCTTGGGTTGGGCAAGAATCAGTAAGTTATGAAGTATATGGTGTGTTTTTTCCCCTGCTGTATTTACAGAATTTGGTTGGTGCAAATGATTAAAACTGTTCATTCTAGTTTTGTTGCTCATAGCAAGATCATTCCATATTTTATTGGAAGCAAAGATTTTAAGATGGATTGTCTGTATCCAGACTGATATGTCTATTGTCTACTAGCAAGTCATCATTATCCCAAACTGGAAAACCTAAAGTCAGAATTTAACATTTATTTATTTATTTATTTATTTATTTATTTATTTATTTATTTATTTATTTATTTATTTATTTATTTATTTATTTATTTATTTATTTATTTATTTATTTATTTATTTATTTATTTATTATTTTTATTTTATTTTATTTATTTATTTTGTCAAACATGTACAGGATAGTAGTTGTTTGTATAAACATAACATAAGTAAAAAAGTACCGATAAAAGAGGACAATAGGACAGTAGGACAGGGATGGTAGGCACAGTGATTTAAATCACATAGTGATTTAATCTATAACAATGCTACATGTTTAATTTATTTAGATATAAACCAAACCTGGTTCCATTAACACTGTGTAAATTTATTTACTATTCCTTTATTTTGTCAAATTTATATGGCCACCCATCTCACACAAAGTGACTCTTGGTAAATCTACGATTGAAAAACGTATCATTCGCTTTTATATTAGGTGGATTCCAGTTCATAATCTCACAGATAAATTAAGAAAAGTCAGATTAAAAGAAAGCTGTATTTTCAACATTCAGCAAATATATTCTGATCACCGCTGCACTTCTGCAATATTTCAATTTGGGCTCAACATTGTTCGTGATCACTTTCTTGATCAATTTTAGGCAGCCACAGAGATGACCTTAGAGAAACTATTCAGAAACAGTTACAACAAACCATTTTGGTCTAATAAAAAGACCCAGATTGTTGGGAGCAATATGCTGAATCTCTAAACCACTTAGAAAGGGCTGTAAAGCACTACCACACGGTATATAAATCTAAGTGCTATTGCTAATGGTTATGGCACCAGGCTAGAAACCAGGAGACCGTGAGTTCTAGTCCCATCTTAGAGCTAGCTGGGTAGCTTTCTCAGCCCAGTCCACCTGAAATTATTGCTCTTGTGAGGAGAATAGGAGGAGGAAGGCGTATTGGGTGTGTTCACCACCTTGAGTTATTTATAAAAATAATAAAGGAGATGAAATGTAAATAAGTAAAATAAACAACAACAACAGGAGCCAAAACTTTAAGCAGAAGAAATGGGGGGGGGGGTTTGACAACGGACAAAAGGGTCAAGATTCTGTTATGATAGTGTATCTTAATAAAGTATAACTCCAATCTTCTTGTGGAGTCTGTTTCCTAATCTGGGTAGTTACAAAGGGCTGACATTAATTATATTTGCAAGAGCAGGACACAGTCATAAGGCAATTGGAACTCATTACTTGAATTATTTGTATTAACAGATTTTGGATGCAACCCAGGGACTATAGGCTGTGGTGATTAGGGTGATTGACAATCACTGAACTAGTTACAGGTAGGCTCCCAGCCTAATTCAAAATCCTTGTCACTGCTTACAACAATTTACAAGAGGTAGCATTGGATTACATCACACACTGAGAGCCAGTTTGATGTAATGTTTAAGGCATCAGGCTAGTAACCAGGAAACCACGAGTTCTAGTCCTGCCTTAGGCACAAAGCCAGCTTCAGCCAGTCATACTCTGTCAGTCCTTAGGAGGAAGCAATGGTGAACCACTTCCAAAAAACTTTGCCAAGAAAACTGCATGGTCTTGTCCAGACAGTTGTCAGGAATAAAATCTCTGTCTCTGTCTCTGTCTCTGTCTCTGTCTCTGTCTCTCTCTCTCTCTCTCTCTCTCTCTGTGTGTGTGTGTGTGTGTGTGTGTGTCTGTCTCTGTCTCTGTCTCTGTCTCTGTCTCTCTCTCTCTCTCTCTCTCTCTCTCTCTCACACACACACACACACACACACACACACACACACACACACACACACACACACAGAGAGAGAGAGAGAGAGAGAGAGAGAGAGAGAGAGAGAGAGAGAGAGAGAGAGAGAGAGAGAGTTTAGAATTATTTCAGTGTCTTTCTCTTTAAATTATTACTTTTTGGTGGGCCACCCAGAATCTGTGGATTGAGGCAGGTTACAAAAATGGAAACTCAAATAATCATTTTCCTTTTTATGAAAAAGCATGAATGCAGCTGTAAGTTTGTCAAAGCCTGATACAGTACAATTATAGATGAAACAAGAAAAATAATTCCTGGAATAAGAATAGCAATACTAAAGAAACCTTGGAATCAAGTGATGAAACTCTTACTGGCCATCAGATTTCTACATAATGTCATTTTCTGAGCTTGTAAATTGCAGGATTCTCTAGGGCAGTGTTTCTCAACCTTAGCAAATTAAAATGTTTTGGACTTCAACTCCCAGAATTCCCCAGCTAGCATTGCCAGACATTTTAACATTGCTAAGATTGAGAAACACTGCTCTAGGGCTTAATATCTGGTGATAGAAGAACAGACAGCACAAGAACAGATGATAGTAACAATAACAACAACTGTACTTTGTGGGTAAGATTTTTTTTCCCATCAGGAATGATGCGCGTGGCCCATCACATTAATATTCATCAGTATTCCAAAGCCCTGCAATTATATTATAAAACATTGTGACACAAAATACAAGCAAAGCCGTTTCAAGCTTATCACTCTTTATATGAACCAATTAGATTGATAAAGATGTCATGTCTTTAGCTGCAGTGATCACTTGAGATAAAGCTGTCCCTCTAGTGACTTGACTTCCATCATTTAACATGTAGCTACTTACATTGTTGGATTTGATTTTTTTTCTTTTTCTCTATTATTTTTCTCATAATTGTGAGCGGTCCTTTGTTTATCACCTGGGTGGCCAGCGATTACTAATAAATATTTGCAGGTGCTTAACTGAGGGTCATAGAAACCCTGTAACAAAGCATTAAATTGAAGTGCGGATGTGTTTTAAATCACATGCAGAAGATACTGATTATGCTGGATGAAAGTCCTGGTGTCCTAATTCAGCATGTTTTCCAGTGGCCCAGCTTAATTTTTCTTAAAAGCCCATACCAAAGAAAAGATTTGTGGTTTTCTGGACAATTGTTTTGCAAAACCTCCTGCATTTAACATTAAATATGAGTACATAAGAAACTGGAAAACATACAGCCTTCAAAAATTCTACCCATTATTAGCCACATGCTTCCAACAAACCAAAGACAAATTCCATTTGTTTTTTCTTTGGTCTTGGAATAGATGGGAGGAAATGCTAAAATGACTAATACATCCTTATTGTAGGTACCTAATTCTGCCACTAGAAGAGAGTATTTGTTGCTCAGGGTTGAACTGTGGGGTCAGTGCTCTCTGAGCTTGTTTGTTTCCTTGCAGATGTTTCATTACCTATCTATGCACTATCAACAGTGCTACAAGGGAGTGGGGTTTTGTTAGCTACCAAGAACACTCACACCATCACTGATAGGGCAAACCGCTTGTATATAAACAGAGAGCAAACCAGAGGTGGGTTTCTCCTGGTTCAGACCAGTTTGCCCGAACTGGTAGCGATCCGCTGGTGACGTCACTGACCCGGTTTGGTCGGTGCCAGTCAGTGGGCACCGCCATCTTTTTGGGGGGAATTTTTTGTGATTTTTTTTTCGGAATTTTTTTTCTGTGTTGTTGTCTTCTGCACATGCAGATCTGGTTCTCTGTGTGCTTGGAAGTGGGCCCACCCTCCTGCCCCTGGGTTTATACAGACCTTTATTGCTTCTTCCGAAGCACAACTGATCCGCTCCGCAGCTGTTTTTGGTGCCAATTTTCTTGTTAGCAACGTGAAAGGCCTTGAATTCAACTACTGAGCATGCACTGCAGCTAATTTGCACCAGTGGACGCATGCGTGCAAGTGCAGCGAGCATGCGCATGCAAAACATGCACTTCCATCGCGATGCGAACTGGTGGGGAAGGTAAGTAGAACCCAGCCTTGGAGCAAACCCACATCCTTCTAGAACTGATGATGTTACCCAGTTGGGTAATGAAATGTCTGCATGCATACAACTACACTTAGACCCCACATAATTCTATGTTATGATTGCAGAGTCTAATCGTACCGGTTCATATACAACTTTTTATTGTCCACTGCTTTTTACAATGGGATGTTTTAATAATATCTGCAACACTGGGTTCCAGTGTGAGCAAGGGTGAGCAAAGATGATAAAACAAGTCAAAATATGTGGGATGGTTCAGGAAACTACTATATAGCTTTTTTCAATGATACAGATTTCCTCCTAGAAATATATAGATTTCCACTGTTTCCTCTGTATCTACTCCCCTCTTAACTTTCCTTTTCTTCCATGGAGTTGCTGGAATGACTTATGCTTTTGAACACATAGCTTTTTCTCTGGCAGATTTATTTTGCCTGCATAGAATTATATATCTGATAAATAGATGTCTTAGAAGACAGATAATATTCCACGTCACCACCAGTACAGGACCACTCTTTACTCACACATAGGAAAAATTAGAATTAATCAAAATGAGAAGTCTACCATTCACCCCTAACAGTACAAGGGTATAAAACTCATATGAGATTGAGTTAGAGAGCAAAAAAAAAAATCATCAGTCAAGCAGCAGAGAATCTTAGGCAGTGTTCTTGTTTGATCAAATCATGGTCTTTATCTCTATTAGTCTTTTTAAAAAAAATATTGGCCAAGACTTAAATAAGAAAGGGCACCAAGTACAGTTTCTATTACTCCTGACTTAATTAAAAATAATGCAGCATGCTGGGGCTCTGTCCTGGCACCACTGTTCACAATGATTGACAATTCTGGCCATATGCCTAAAGATTAGGGACTAGCAATCATTGTGCCAATACATAAGAAAGGGAATAAGACTGACCCTGCCATTTATTGACTTATAAGTCTCCTTAATATTATAAATAAACTGTTATGCAGTACATCTTCAGGGAAGCTTAGAGATTGGAGGGAACAGGAAGAGAGTCTCTATTGGCAGAAGAACAATCTGGGGGAAGATCATTCAACAATTGGAGGGCATGGCCAACGTCGCAGCACTACGGGTGTCTCCCATGGTAGCTCCATGGGAAACCCTGAATCCCAGTTGTTTGCGGACCTGGAACCGGACTGGAACTGGGTCAGAACTGCCCTGGAGGGGCGTGAACAAGAGAGGCACCAGTCGGTGGTCTGAGGGGACTTGCAAACCCTCCAGGGAGCTGGCAACAGCTTCTCGACCAGCAGCTATGGAAGACAACTCTGTCGCCATTAGCTAGGATGGCCACGATCGGAACAATAGGAGCAGAGAGATCGTGGATTGCCTGGCTGACAAGATCTAAGTGTTTGTGCTGGAGAGATGTGAAGAAGTGTTGAAGCTGGGTGAGTGTTTCGCCGATTTAATGATAAAAAGAAGAAATTTAAAAGGAGACAAAAGAGATTCCAAAATGGAGTGAGCAATTGGAAATACCATAGAGAGAGTTAAAGGAACAGAGTTTAAAAGCCCAAGAAATTTGAGGATGTTTTTATAATTGGACTTGGTGGAAGTTAAAGAGACTCAAAAAGAACAAAGAATTTCAAGAAAATATCCCCTATGTGGGTCTAAAGGGTTTTGGAAAGTTTTGTGAAATAATTGTATTACTTTGGAAATCCGGTAATGCCATCTGCTGGTTGGAAGAAATATTGTAACGATTTGTGGAAAGATAGAGAAAAAGGAAAATTGGTTGACAGCTGTGAGGACTGACTGCTTACAAAAAAGATAACCTTGGAACTGTGAGAATCTGAAAGGAGAGTATGCTGATCTACGGTGTTTGATTTTGACTTATCATGGTGATGGAAGATAATAAGACTGTGAACTGGAATGGAATATATTAAAAGTGGATATCAGAATACTGAAACATAAATAGACTATAAGCTATAATCAAGAGATATTTAATTATGGAAGAGTGTGTGTACGAAGAATTAATTGGGTTATTAAAATATATTTATGAAGACATAAAAACTTATATCTTGGAAATTAGAGGTAATAAGAAAGCAGAAATGAAGTTGGAATATATAGAACATTCAGAACCTACAGTGTTGGAAAATAAGAATGAAGAACAAGGAAAGCACATTGAAGAAAAAGGGATTGATAATAAAAAACAAGATGATTTTACTGGGATTTACAGTGACAAGACAAGAGTAGATAGGGATGAGTATCATCTCCAAAAGAACCAATCAAAAGATAGAGGAGGAAACAGGGTGAAGAGACCAGGTGGAATTATGAGGAGAGTTCAACAAATAATATACTTAAAAGGAAGAAAAGGAATTCAGTAAAAAAGAATTTATATGTATAAAAATAAAAGAAAGAAAAAGAAAAAGTTAAGAGAGGGGAAGGAAAGAGAAAAACTCACAAGAAGTGGAATTTCTGAGAGACCAAAGGAGAATGGATGAAGAGGGGAGGTTAATGGAATGGAAGAGTGGTGATAAGATATATGTTAATAGTTTTATTTGTATCAATGGTATTAATTGTGTATGGTTAATTACGGTATAAGGTTTTTATGGAAGAGAGGTATATGATGACAAATTTATGAATAGTGATGATGTAAGATATATTATAGTAAATGTAATTGTTGGAATGTGATAAAATTTGTATAATTATTATCTTAAAAGGTTTTTAGTATAAGTTAATAATTTTATATCAGATTGGTGATGAATTAAGGTGAAAAAAGGGTGAAATAAACAGACAATAGTAGGTGAATTGTTGGAAGGTTATAACATTTGAATAATTACTATTTTAAAAGATTTTTATATAAGATTTGTATAATTTATAAATTTGATTTAATGTTGAAAAGAATTTTGATAATTACTGAAATTGTTGGAATGTTATAAGATCTGTATAATTATTACTTTCAAAGGTTTTTATATAAGACTATATAATTCATAAATTTGACTTTATGTTGAAGAGATTTTTGATAACTAGGGGGCTTTTGGTATATTGGGAAGTTGGTAATGTTACCAACCAATGGATGGAAAAGGAGTTCTGAAAAGGTAAAAGAGATTAGAAATTTAGGGCATTTAGAAATGACAGAATAAAATAAAATGAGTAAATATATAAATTGAGGTAAGGGAGGAGTATGGCCTAAAATTTAAAATATAAACAGGATGGATTTGAAGGATAAATAAGAAAGGAGGTACAAGAGACAATGAATATGTATGGAAGATAAGCTACAGCGATTAATTTGGAAGAAAATTGAAAATTAAAGGTGGTTAATTTGCCACCTAAAAATAGGTGGCAAGGAGGCAGCATTAGAATAATAGTAAATATACCTAGAATAATAATAATTATATCTATATCTATATCTATATCTATATATCTATATCTATATATACATATATACATATCTATCTATCTATATCTATATCTATATCTATCTATCTATCTATCTATCTATCTATCTATCTATCTATCTATCTATCTATCTATCTATCTATATCTATATCTATATCTATATCTATCTATCTATCTATCTATCTATCTATCTATCATCTATATATATATATATATATATATATATATATATATATATATATATATATATATATATATATATATATATATATGTATATATATATATATATATATATATATGTATATATATATATATATATATATATATATATATATATATATATATATATATATATATATATATATATATATATATGGATAAAGGGGAAAATACAAGTTTAAGAGTAGCACCAATGATGGAATTAAGTTAGAAATTTGAGTTACTTGTCTGTTAACCATAAAATGGATTATGATTAGATGTACTCAGGGAAGGGACAAGAGGGAGGAAGAGGAAGTAGAAAGGAAGGGGAGAGGAGGAGAGGAGGGAAGTAGGTAAGAGGGAAAGAAGGAGAAAGAAGGTAGAGGGAAGAGAAGGAGATAGAGGGAGGGGATATATGTTTTGACATGATTTATGGTATATGTATGGATGCTTATGTGAAGTTGGTGAAAAAATAAAAATTGATGAATGTTTCATACTTTAGCATCTTATCAATAAATACAAGTCCTGCTTCACTTTATGATCACCTTTGTTGATCATAAGCCAGCATTTGACTCTATATCTTGGATTAAGTTATGGAAGAAAAGTATAATGCCACATGAATCACTGACTGTTTCTATTTTTTTATGCATTGCATGAAGACTCAATGCTTAGGATTAGATGCACCTCTCAAGGACCCCTGACAGCACCCATTCCAACTATATATAAAAAAGGCTGCATGTTGGCACTTCTCTTATTTAATTTTTCTATCAAACATGCGGTAGATCAACTGAAGAATCCAAATTTTCATCTACCCAAAGTAGCAGAGAGACATATTGTTATACTGCTATAGGCAGATGATGTAGTAATTCTCTTGAGGTCACCCATTGGACTGAGGGATCTTTGGTGCTCTTTGAGCGTGGTTGTTTTCTTGTAGACAGTACTGATGATGTTACCTAGTTTGGATAATGCAAGAAAACAACCAAGCTCAGAGAGCACCAAGGACTCCTAATGTCAACACTGAGCTACAAACGTTCTCCTTTATTGGTATCAGGGATGGGTTTTAACTTACCTCGCTGCCAGTTCGCTTCCTCCTGCGCCTCATGGATGCGTGTGTGCTTTGTGCACATGCGCATGCGCAGTAGTAAAAAATCTGAAAACATTAAAAAAAAGCCGGAAACAAAATGGTGATGCATGCATAGTGCTATAAACTCAGCTTCTGCACATGCTCAGAAGAAGAAGAATTTTTTAAAAAAAAAATTAAAAAAGATGGTGGCATCCACGGACCAGCACCGACCGAACCGGTCCGAACTGGGAGGAGCCCACCTCTGATTGGTACCCAAAAGCTCAAGAGAGCCTTGAACACTTTTATATCTCCTTGTAAAGATGAAAAATGAACTACTCTAAAACTAAAACATTAGCATTCTCAAATCATCCTAAACACCATTCTGGACTATTTACAATCTTGCCTTTGAACAACTGCAGTATTAGCCAACAGCCGTACTTCAAAGTAATCCCAGCTATATCCTGATCACGTTATCCAGACCACCCAGCAATCTTGAGAAAAGGCAGCAGGGCTGAATGGTTGTGGATGTTCCCAACCTGGCCAATGTTCTTATCCAGAAATCTCTTGCTGTGCCTCACCTGCCCTTCCGACCTCTCCATGCTGTGGTCCTGCATTTTCTCCTGCTTTCTTCCCACCTTTAGAGCTGTTTGCTGCAGGTTTGGCTCAGCTTGCTCAGCTTCATCCTGGCAACGTCTTGCCTGCCCACCCATCTGGTGTTCATTATCATGATTATGATCTCCCTACAAGATTGTCATGATTACAGGCGATTCAAGAGGCATTTAGAGCCCTTTCAAAGAGCAATTATTGTGTCAGTGTACCAGGATTATTGTACCATTCTTGTGGCTCCTGAGCACTTCTCTTAATCTTTCAGCTCTTCTCTTTATAGAATGGAGAATGGGTCCCTGCCTTCGTATTTATTTCACTTTCCCCCCCAGTTTTCCATTAGCATTGTGAAATGGTAATACACAAAAGAGAAAGGCTAACACTTCTCTTCCATAAAATCTAGCCAAATTGTTGAGGACAGTTCATGAGCCTAGTTTTGTGTTTTGATTGTACTAAGTAGGTAACATCCAGACTCCTGCCCAGTAAAACAATCTATCTATCATCATCCCTTACTAGAGAAGTAGAAATACTTGCTCCTTGTTGCTGTTTTTCTTTTTCACGTTCAACAACTTTTTATCATCTTCCAAGAAGATTTGGTGAGTCTTTCTGCTTTCTTCCTTGTGATAAATCTTATTTAATTACGTGCACGTGTATATTCCAAACTTATTTATGAATACCATAATTTTGAGTGCATAGGCTGTCCCTTCTTTCCTTTGTGCCTGCCTGTTAGCTCCAAATACACTTTGGCCTGAGATTTTATCACTGACAACACATAAATAATAAACAATAAAAATGTTTTCCACCTTGTACTGGATTATCAAAGGAATCCCTCAGTACCGTATTTTTCGGAGTATAAGACGCACCTTCCCCCCCCCTAAAAGAGGCTGAAAATTTGGGTGCGTCTTATACTCCGAATGTAGCTTTTTCAAAGCTTTTTTTTCAGCCCTAACGAGGTGCTAATGATCTTCCCAGCTCTTCCTGGCTTGCAGGCTTGTTTTCATTGCTACTCCTTCCAAAAAAGGTTTTTTCAGCCCTAACAAGATGCTAATGATCTTCCCAGTTTGCAGGATTTTTTCATTCCTATTCCCTCCAAAGAAGTTTTTTTCCAGCCCTAAGTCTTTGCAGGCTTGTTTTCATTGCTACTCCCTCCAAAAAAGGTTTTTTCATCCCTAATGAGGTGCTAATAATCCTCCCTGCTTGCAGGATTTTTTCATTCCTACTCCCTTTGAAGAAGCTTTTTCCAGCCCTAAGTCTTTGCAGGCTTGTTTTCATTGCTACTCCCTCAGGAGAAGATTTTTTTCAGCCCTAACCAGGGGATAAAATAATGCGCTGAAGCTGACCAGACTAAGGATGCTAGCCAGATGAATACCTGGTACGTAGATTTCCCCCCCTATTTTCCTCCCCCAAAACTAAGATGCGTCTTATACTCTGAAAAATACGGTATATAGAGAATGACTTTCAGGAGCCACCGAAGAGAAGACTCTTCTCCTGGACCCTGCCAGCTGAAATTCTTTGACTGACGGGGCCTGCAGCATGCCCCCTCCTCTGGTATGGGTGGGGCAGATCAGTCTCATTGGTGTGAGATGATTTCTCAAGAAACCTGGACTCACATCGGGCAGTAACCTGGACCCATGCCATTATTGATAATGCATGTACACTTTTATGTAAAACAGGGGGGAAAAGGATAAAATGAGTACATAAATGTAATAATGATTTTTCATTCAATTTTAAGAATTAAAGCTAGAAAGACTCTTAGAAGAGGCTAAGGCATTGGAATATAAATTTAAATACATGGAATATAATGTTTATAGAGTGTGCACTTTGGGATATACCTGAATGCTTGGGTAGTTAGGTAATGTTTCTCACAAGTTTTCTGTTGCCTCTGAGAACTAATTATATGACCAAATAAAATATATGAACTTAAAGTAACTGAAGTACTTCATGCAAGACAGAGCACATATCATTTAGTATCTTAAATAATTTCTCGGGGAACTGAAAATATGTTATTCTTTATCTTTGGCTGTTCTGACTAACATCAGAAATTGTAGTTAGTTACTAGGCTACATCCAACAAAATGGTTAGATCATGGATGCATTACACATATGAACATTTGGGGGTTCTTTTCGAGGAACCCAGATAATGACTGTCCTGCTACAATCCTTTTGAAACTATACACAAAGTCATGCAGGATAAACAAATATGGAGCCAGGTTGAAATCCTATACAATAAGCTATATTTAATTCAGTAGATGCCAATAGCCTGGTGGAAAAGAAACATACTAGGCAACAGAGGTTAAGAGAAGCAGGCTATTTAAGAGCATGAATTCATCTTACCATTACTATGACCTAGAATTCTTTCCAGTTTATGAAGACCATACATTATAGCTTCTTCCATTAAGAATGATCTGATGCTGTACCCTTCTTCACAATTCTACAAACTGTTAACAATACATATGTTTATACTGTTCAATCACCAATGCCAAGGTATTGAACAATCTAGGTACAGGCTTACAGAATTATTATCTTATCATTTCTGTAGCTTGAGGGGAAAATCAGAGCAAACAGTATGATGCTTGATTGCTGTTATAAACATTCAGATAATGTTGGCCCAAGTCAGCAAGCTTTGTTGCCAACATCCAGAAGTGATACCTGGCCTAAATCAGGGGTATCTAACCTTGGCACCCTTAAGACTTGAGGACTTAAACTTCTACATGCCAGCTGGGGAATTCTGGGAATTGAAGTCCACAAGTCTTAAAGGTGCCAAGTTTGGACATCCCTGGCTTAAATGATTTGGTGAATAAGTAATTCTTCAGATTTTCACTCTTACAAGAAAGATGTTTATGCATTATAGAACACGTAAACAATACTCAGCATATGCATGGAAATCAGAACAGTGTGTGTGTATGTGTGTAGACTTTATATAGTTACCCATTATTTTGACATAAGATGTGGGTCCAAACTTTCTGATACAATATACATAATTAAAGTCTGTATTAAGATATATTTTTTCAAAAAGTAACAAAATGTGGTATTTACGATCCAGATATTATTCTTAATCTTAAACTATATTCAGATCAAAAGAATAGCCTTAAGAACTTCTTTAGTTCACCAAAGATAGCAGCACCCCAATTCTTTAATTACCAATCTAGATCTGTAATCCTTTTGTCATCATTGTAGATAGCTCTTAATCTTGTTTTTCTTTAAAAAAAAAAGCTTGCACAATTTTGTATGATAATTTGTACAGTACAAACACTTTCTCTCCAAAAAAGTGTTTCATTAAAATAGAGAATACATTTGTTAAGGAAGAACTATATTCATTACTCATTGCTAATAATGTGCCTCTTCAAATTTAACATAATTTTTCAATTATTGCAAAAGGAATTGCTTTGGAGTTTTTTTTTTTTTGCAAAACCCCAAAGCACTTAAATTTAAATGGTAAGAGGTGAGGTTTTTTTTTTTTGTTCCTTTACTTTAGTTACCAAAGAGCCCAAATATATACAGCACAGGTGTCAAACTTGTGGCGTCATGTTGCCGTCACATGACATTTCAGGAGGTTTTTCCCATTCACTGAGCTGGGGTGGGCATGGCCTGCATGCGACGCATCCGGCCCGCGGGCTTGACTCCCCTGATATACTGTATGTTCTTATATTGTCCTCAGCTTCCTTGGTGGCTCATACAGTATAAGCAATCCAGAAAATATAAGAGTATATTTTATATATATTCAATTAAATTTATTGCAATTGGAGACCAGTACAGAATTTTATATATAAAAATGTTCTGTTAAGAAACATGCATAAGCTTTCAGAAGATAGAAAAAGAATAAAAAGTTGACTTCTTCCCTTGTCTCTATGGTAAGCTTTCTTTTTTCTGCCAGCCCCGAACAGGTGGTTATTTCACAAATGGCTGGAATCGTGTCAGAAGCTGGGGATCCGCTTAATTCTGTGCCAAAACATATCTGCCATCAGGGAGGTTGTAAAGTATAGCAGGGAGGTGTCATCAAATATCGGGAGGAAGAGGAGAAACCAGCACCTTCCAGATCACACACTAATCAAGTATCCTCAAAAGCCTTGCAAAAGGCAGTCTAGACAAAACCCGAAACGCCCTGAGAATAAGATGAAAAATAAAAACCTCCTTTGCAGGAGAAGAAAACTTCCAGGAAACTAGAAAACTGATTTAACACGGTGTTATTAAATACATACAAGAATATTATTTAGAGCAGGGGGGTCCAACCTTGGCAACTTTCCTAAGACTTGTGGACTTCAAAATCCCAAAATCCCAATTTTCTTGGCAACATTTCAGAAGTGGTTTGCTGCTGCCTGCTTTATAGGGATGAGAGATAGTAACTAGCCCAAGATCGCTCCCCAGGCTTTGAGTTAAGGTGGGACTAGAACTCATGGTTTTTCAGTCTTTAGGGTGGTGCCTTAACCCCTACACCAAGCTGGCTCGCTTCAAACTGATGAAAAATACCCTACTAATCCTGAAAAGCTAACTGGAAGCCGCAGCCAGTGCAGAATGCAGTGGTGCCCACAATCCTAGGAGCTCCTAAGGCTGCACATGTAACACCGTTACTGCACGAGCTGCTTTGGTTGCCAGTTTGCTTCTGGATCCAATTCAAGGTCGTTACCTTGAAAGCCATACATGGCATGGGACCCAGATACATGGTATCTGAGGAGCTGCCTCTCCTGGATGGGACAAGCCCACCCCGCTCGTGCCAGCAGAAGAGGCTTCCTATGTATCCCATCTGCTAAGGTATTGAAGCAGCCAGGATCAAGGAGAACAGACTTTTCTGTTGTGGTCCAGCGGTGCTCCTGGTTTGGACCGGTTCTTAGAACCGGTAGCACCAGTGGCAGGAGGCTCCGCCCACCCGCCCAGGATGCTTCTGTGCATGCGCAGAAGCATCGTGCATGCGCGCACGAGCACACGTGCAAACCGATGGCAAAATTATTTAGAACCCACCACTGCTGTGGTCCCATTCTTAACTATAACATTGTTCCACCGGAGGTGACAACTGCCCCCTCTTGGCCTTCCAGAAGGGTATCAAAACCTGGCTTTGCCAGTTGGCCTAGGGCCCTCCCCACTGGCAGGGTAAGAAAACCTCATCCCCATCCCATCCATCTCTTGAATCTTCTAGGTGTGATTTTGGCACTGTTTTTAATAGTATTTTATTTATTTTTTTAAAAAAAAATAATTTTTATTACGTGTATAAACATTAAAAAAGACATACATACATAAAAAATGACATTATATGTATATATACATATAAACTTATATGGTAAACGTCTTCACATTTGTTCTCTTTTTTATATATTTTTTATACAATTGTATCTATCTATATGTATTGCCTTTCTATTTTGCTATTTCTTTAATTATAGTTTAATTATAACTTAATAAATATATATATACATTGTAGTAAGTATTCTTATTTGTTATTCTGTAGATTGATAGGTTATACATTATAGTCTAAGCATTTCTATGATTCTATCTTTCCGTTTCTCTTTTCAAACCAATTATAAAAAAGATTCCACGTTTCAAAAAATTCTGAATTTTCTTTCTGTTTCAGTTCTAATGTTAGTTTGTCCAATTCTGCGCATTCTAGGATTTTTTTTATTACTATGTTCTCTGTCGGTACGTCTCCTTGTTTCCAGTGTTGTGCCAGTGTTATTCTTGCTGCTGTTAGTATGTGTGTTATGATATACCAGTGCTTCCTTTCTGTATTTTGCTCCACCATCCCTAATAAAAAAATTTCCGGTTTAAACATTATTTTTAAGTTAGTTATTTCTTGCAGCCAGGTATGTATTATTTGCCAAAATTTTTTAGTTTTAGGACAGGTCCACCACATGTGAAAATATGAACCATTTTTATTCGGGCACTTCCAGCATTTGGGGTTCATGTTTGCATACATTCTAGCCAATCTCGCCGGGGGAAGGTGCCATCTATGGTACATTTTATAGATATTCTCCTTATATGCGGTTGATTTGGTTATTTTTAAGTTTTTAATCCAAGTTTCTTCCCAGTGTTCCGAATTTATTTCATATCCAAAATTTTTATTCCAGCTAGTCAAATTCCCTTTAACCTTTTCTTTTTCCATTTTGTAAGTTATTAAGAATTTATATATTTTAGTTATCATCTTTTTTTCCGGTCCCAGTAGAATTTTGTCTAGTTCTGATTTCTTTTTGGCTATTCCAAATTTTTTCTTATCCTCCTGAAATCTATTTTTAATTTGATAATATGGCCACCAGTCTATTCTAATTCCTTGTTCCCTAAGAGTTTGAATTTCTTTTAAATTTCCTCGCTCATCTAATAGTTCTTCGTATTTAACCATTTTGTGTATGTCTGTTGTAGTGGGGTATGTAATTGCCTCCATGGGTGAAAACCATATTGGAATATCTTTATACTGTTGATGTTTTATTTTTCCCCATATATTGTATAGTGCCTCTCTAGTTTTGTGTTTTTGAAAGTAAGAATGAGTTTTATGTTTTCCGTCCCATATAAAGCTATGCCATCCTACCTGTAGGTCATGTCCCTCGAGCGTTAATATTCTTTTATTTTTAATTTTAATCCAATCCGTTACCCACTGTAATGTTGCTGCTTGGTAGTAGATTTCCCATTCGGGAAGTCCAAAGCCCCCTCGCTCTTTATTTTGTTGTAGTTGTTTTAGTTTAATTCTTGGCTTTTTCCCTGCCCAAATAAATTTCGATATTATTTTATTTAAATTGTTAAAATATTTTCTATCCAATTTGATTGGTATCATTTGAAACAGGTATAATATTTTTGGTAATACAGACATTTTGATCGTTGAGATCCTCCCTATTAATGAAATAGGTAGTTTAGTCCATCTTTCCAAATCTTTTCCTATTTGTTTATTCAGTTCGATATAATTATCACTTTTAATTGTTGTACATTTGGCCGTTAATATTATACCTAAATATTTAATTTTTTTAACAATTTGGATACCCATATTCTCTTCTAATTCTTGCATTTGTTTATTTGGCAGATTTTTCGTTATTATTTTGGTTTTATTTTTATTAATTTTTAGGCCTGCTACGTTTCCGAATTTATTTATTTCTGCTACTAGTTTTGGTCCGACCTCTATAGGGCTTTCCATAATAAAGACTATATCGTCTGCGAAAGCTTGAAGTTTATATTCTTGCCCTCTAATTTTAAGCCCTTCAATGTTTGGGTTTAATCTAATTTGTTGTAATAACGTTTCTAGTGTGAATATAAATAGCAAGGGGGACAGTGGGCATCCTTGTCTTACTCCTTTTTGAATATCAAATTTATCCGTTGTATCTTGATTTATAATTATTTTAGCTGTTTGTTTTGAATATATAGCTCTAATCATCCTAATAAATTTGGGGCCAAAATTTGTGATCTCTAGTTTTTTAATAAGAAAATCCCAATTTAAATTATCGAATGCTTTTTGAGCATCGAGGAACATGAGCGCTACAGGTTTTCCAGGATTTACCTCGTAGTATTCTAATATGTTTATAATCGTTCTCGTATTATTTCTGATGTTTCTATTTGGGAGGAAACCATTTTGGTCCGGATGTATGTTTTTATTAATTATGTTTTTTAGTCTGTCTGCCATTATAGTCATGAAAATCTTATAATCCACATTCAGGAGCGAAATTGGTCTATAGTTCTGTATCTTTTGTTTCTCTATTTTATCTTTTGGAATTAATGATATAATTGATTCTGCCCATGATTTTGGGATTTCTCCTTTTTCTAAGACTTCATTGTATGTTGTTAATAATAATTGTTTAATGGAATTTTGTAATTGTTTGTAACATTCCGCTGGTATACCATCTGGCCCTGGTGTTTTGTTGTTTTTTTGTTTCTTTATAGCTTTTTCTAATTCTAGAAGTGTTATTTCTTCATCTAATATATTTCTATCTGTTTCTATTATTGGTGTATCTTTAGCTTGTTGGAGGTAGGTTTGTATATCTTCTTCTCTTCTTTCCTCTTTTTTATATAGTTCTTTAAAATATTTAGTTATTATGTCTTTTTTATCCTCTATTGTTGTTTTCAATTCACCATTTTCATCTTCTAGTTGTTGTATATGTCTTTCTTCTCTTTCTTTTCGTAGTTTATAGGCCAACCATCTACCTGGCTTATTGGCATTTTCAAAATAGTTTTGCTTTGCTATTCTAATTTTCTGTGCCACCTCCTCTTGTGTCAATAGATTGATTTTATGCTTAACTAGTACTTTTTCTTCTCTAATTTTCTCATTTAATGGTTCGGTTTGTTGTCTATTCTCTAGTTCTCCCATTGTCTTTTGTAGGTCATTGATTTGTTTATTTTTATTTTTATTTCTCCTTATGGTATATGTTGTAGTTAATCCTCTTATATATGCTTTTGCGGTATCCCATATATTTTGCGTCGTAGTGTCAATATTCCAGTTTTCCTTCATAAAGAAGGCTAATTCTTTTTCCATATATTTAATATATTCTTTTTCTCTTAGTATCGTCTGATTCATAAACCATCTGTTATTTGTCCTTTTCCTCCCTTTTATTGTAAAGACTATGGGATTATGATCCGCCCATATATTTGGTTTTATTTCAATTTGTTGTGCTTTATTCAATATTTCTGTATCTGCCCAGACCATATCTATCCTCGACCAGGAATTTTGTGGGGTTGAATAATATGTATATTGGTTTTCTTGTGGGTGGTTTTCCCTCCATACATCTCTAAGATTAAGTTCCCTGGCCAAGTCAAAGAATTCACATGGTAATATCTTTCTTTCATGGCATTTTTTATTTACTGATTTATAGTCCAATTTATTATCTGGTACAGCATTAAAATCTCCCACAATACATATGTTTCCTTTTTCTAATTTGACTATCTGTTCATGTAATTCTTTAAAGTATTCTTTTTGTTTGTTGTTCGGTGCATATATTATTATAAGTAACAATTTTTTTTGATTTATTGAAATTTCTATCATCAATGTTCTACCTTCATTATCTTGAAATAATTGTTTTGGTTGCAACCAATCCTTGACATATACTGCAATTCCTTTCTTTTTTGAATCGTCCAGTGATGTGAACAGTTTCCCTAATTTTTTTACTTCTAATAATTTTGCATGTTCTTTTTTAACGTGTACCTCCTGTAGACAGATTATATCTAAATTTTGCTTTTGTAATTTATTGAACGTTTGTCTTCTTTTAATCGGCGAATTAATTCCATTTATGTTAACTGATAGAATTTTGGCTACGTTTTCCATTTACTTATTTTACTGTTGCCTTAGCTGCTTTTGAACTCCTTGTTTCTATTTGGGTCTTGCTATAAGTTTTCTCCTGTTTCTCTCTTTCTTCTACACTTGGTTCCTCTTGACTTTGTGTTTCTAACTCACTACTGCTCTCTCCCTCTAATTCTAAGTAATGTTCAATGAAGTGATCTGCCTGTTCGAATGTGTCTATTCTTATTTTTTTATCTTTCCATGTGACCAGGAGTCCTTCCGGTATTAACCATCTAAATGGTATTCCTTTCCTTATTAATTTTACCGAGAGGTATTGGAAATCCCTCCTTTTGTCTCTTATTCTTTTTGGTATCTGTTTCAGGACTACGATATCCTTTCCTTTATAGTTTATTTGTCCTGTTCTCGTAATTTTATAAATCTCGTCTCTTATATGTTTTTTCGTAAATTTCACATGTATTTCTCTAGGCAGTTTATGTTTCCTTATGTAGTTATTCTGTACTCTATATATCTCATCGATGTTGTTTTTTATTTCTTCCTTATCTGCTTGAAGGACTTCTGCCAGGATTTCTGACATTACATTACGGGTGTCTTCTTCCTTATCTTCTAAAATGTTTTGAAATCTAAGGTAATAGTTTGCTTTCTCAAACTCCAGTAAGGAAATTGCCCCGTCTAGCTCCCTATTTATCATTCTCAATCTTTCTTCTGTTGCGTCTTGTCTTTTCTCTACCTTCTCTGTTTTTTCCACTATTATTTTTATTTGTTGATCATGGCTAGCTACTATTTCTTGTATGTTTTGCATTCTACTATCTAACTTCTTGATATCTCCTTTGACCACCTCGAAGTTCCCTTTCATTTCCTCATGGTTGTTTTCTATTGTCTCTTGTGTTTTTGTCTGCTTCTCCTGTGATGCAAACATAAATTCCTGAATTCTATCAAGTGAGGCCTGCATCGATTGTAAAGAGGGTATCTGTCCCTGTTTCTCTATTGTCGTCATTTCTGTTATTAATTTTTGTCCCGCCTGTGAAGGTGTAGTTGGAGCTGTTTTCTTTACAGTTTTTGTCACTGTAGTTAGGGACATTTGTGTTTTTGTAAAAAAATTATAGTTTTTAAAGAAATTGCTCCACACTCTCATATAACCCCTTTATGTGTTAGTTATATTCTAGACCACTTTTATCGTTATTTTCAATATTATACTGTTCGTATTTCTCAATTCTTAATTCTCAGTTCTTAATTCAATTTTCTTTATATTGTTATATCTCCTTATATTTGTTCTAAACAATCAATCTCTATTCTTATCAATAATTTAATATAACAATATATCAATCACACAATCAGTCAATCTATCTATTTATATGGTTACTTATCAATATATATATATAGTAAATATAGTAAATGCACTCTTTTGTAAATATTCTAATATTTCTTTTGAACTAACTTAGTAAGTAAAATTATTGTAACATTCTTATTTTGTTATTTAAGCAAGTGTTCAATACAAATCAGTATTCTATATTCAATCTATATTCAATTTCAGGCTTTTTTCTTTTTTTTTTCCTCACCAAGAGAAGCAGTCAGTATAACAATATGTCCTTATTCAAATTTCAAAATGTCTTCTGTTAGTAGAAACTGCACAGTCACTGTCTTCTTAATTATAGTCCTTTTAATTCTTTTATCTGTTTCTATTCTGTAGCGGTACCTCCTCTTTCTGTAGCAAATCAGGCATTAAGCAGTTACTTTCCCAAGTTCACAGTAGTTTCTAATATAACAGTTTCAAATATATGTTGCAGGTTTTAAACTAATCCTCCGCTGTGGTTGTTAAAATGTATCCCCTTCGGGTTCTCCAAGATGTCGCTGTCAAAAGGGAAAGTTCAATAACAATGTGGCAATCTCTTTCGTATTTACTTCTTCTGGAACACAACAGAGTCAATGTTTCCACTGATCTTACAGTTCTTTAGTTATCAGACTCCAAAATAGCTCAGTTCTTAAGTCTAGGAACAGTTCCTCCCGTCTTTCACCAATCTCCTTTTCCCCCCCCCCCGATATCGTCTCTTATAACTCCTTACCAATTGTGTGCTGCCCGTTCCTTTCAGGAGACTATCACTTTCCGCCTCAGTTTTTCCGTCTCCAGTTTCGGTAGCTTTCAGCACTTTTCAGGTTTGATGAAAGGGTTGTCAAGCGTTTACCATTCCACTCTCGCTTTTCTTCCTCTACATTTAGATCAAAGCGCCATGCTTCTGGATCGTCTTCTAACGCCGATCTCTTTCGTGGCTGTTATCAGGGGTTTCCACCTATTTCAACGGGAGATAGCACCTTCTCCCGTTGCTGTTCAGTGTCCCCCTTCTTTTCACGATCTCCTCCAGAGAATCGTGTGCCGCTTTCGGCTTCCAAGACCACGAAAAGTCGGGCGAAGTTTGCAGCTAGCTCTCTTCGCTCCGCACCACCATAGCGCCCGCCCAGGAAGTCCTGTTTTTAATAGTATTTTAATATTGGTTTGTTTTCATCCTTTGATTAGTTTTCATTATTTTCAATAATTTGTAAGCCTCCCAGAGTCACCTCATAGGGGAGATGGGTGGGATAAAAATTGAGCAAACAAGCAAATAAATAAATAAATAAATAAATAAATAAATAAATACATACATACATACATACATACATAGTTTGTTCCTGTTTGTAACATAGGATGGAAACCAAACAGCTGAATTTTACACACTGTGCATGAGAAATTCCCTCTGAGTCCAGGGCCCTATCACAAGTAAGTAAGTGTATATCCTTATAGTATAGTATAGTGTTGCCATGTTTTGGACTTCTTTGATCACTGCTACTCTTTGAGTGGTTTGTAGGGTTTCCCACAGCTTGTATATCTAATGTGAGAAAATGCATTCCTTTCTGGGATTTGTTCTGGCTTTTATTGACTATTTTCATTTATTGCTTTTCACAGTTTTTTTTTTCTTTTTCTTTTTTGCTTGTTGGCCCACTTACTGAACCATATTGAAAAAAACAAACAAACTTCTCTATATTGCTTCTTGGTTGTCTTGGGAACTCGTTCTGCTTTTGAATTAACTTCCAACACCATCCCCTTTAATTTTTAAAAGTTTTCTGCATTAGGACTCTTCCTGAAAGTGACTCTGTTAACAGCTTTCAGCAGCCCAGAGCAGACCTTTAAAAATGATTCCATTTCACCAATGTTATGATAACTTTAATTATCTTTGAAAATCAATGGAATTGTTTTTAAGGGTTTGTTCTGGGCAGCTGAAAGCTGCTAACAGTTTCATTTTCAGGGGGGATTCCTAATAAAGATATAAAAGCAAGGCTGGATCCAAGATAACTTGGTGTGAATACAACAAAATTAATGTACGTCTGCCACACTAAATGTATAAAAGTTGAATGAAAAGTAGAAATCTTTAAATCCCCCTACAAATGCACTTGGAAACCCCAGTCCCAGCTTATACAAGCTACTATTTAAGGATAAACATCTGTCATTTATATTTCACTTGTGGGCTGCAAGAAAAACCGTACCCCAGTGTATTATAAAGTGTGTGTCACACCTGCCCAGACTTGGTCTTTTAGGAAAGAAAGACTCTCGACTCCATTCGTGGTGAAAAGTATACTTTTACTAAAAGCCAAGTGAATTACAGTAAAACAAAGCCAGAACTGAGATTTAGGCACCATAGTTCCCCGCTTAACGTATTGTCCATCCCGTTCCTCCCCTTGCAATTCCCCATTGTCCAATTAGGTTTGAATAAATTGTTTTGGAAATGGGAATGGTCTCTACTACAACGGGCTAGTTGCTGAGCAGTTATATTCTATTCCCAGGCTTTGACCTTGGGCTGGTGTGATGATGTCTCTGGAAGGTACGACGAACGGTCAGGGTTTCTCCCTTCCCACAGCTCTCCCCCCCCCCCATAATTTATGGCAGGCTGGCAGCAAGCAAGGAGAAGCTGAAGCTTACAATGGCAGCTCTGACAGTGTGGAACAGTTTTTATGTATACAGGTTAAGGTAAGCATTGGGAACATTGCTTCCATAATTCTTTCCAAGCCCTTTACTAACAGTAGTCATAGAAACCATCTGCATTTTCTTCCATGTAGCATGTTTCATCTCTGTTTATTTCTGTTTTCCCTGGTTCCACATCTGGGTGAGTTTGTGAGTATATTTACACTGGGGAGCACTAGGCAAGCTTTGCTCTGGGTCAGTGACGTTGGGATAATCACTAGCTTTCTTAGCGGCATCTCCCAAAAGGATGTGCTGGGTGGATGGCGTTGGATTTCTTTTTCTCTGTAGCCTCTTGCAAGATCAGTCCCATTTTTGAGCTAAAACATTATTTCACAATCTCCCCCCACACACATTTATTTATTTATTTATTTGGTCGTTTTTATATGCCGCCCCACTCCTGTAGGACTCAGGGCGGCATACAACATAATACAAAACAATTTATTAAGAAAAATGACACAAATGATTAAAAGAATTACAAAAATTTAAAAACAAAAACACACCAACATTCGCACATGGGGGGATTGATCTTATTTTTCCCCCGCTTGCCGGAAGAGCCATGTTTTCATGGCTTTACGGAAGGCCAATAGGGTGGGGATAGTCCTGATCTCTGGGGGGAGCTGGTTCCAGAGAGATGGGGCTCCCACAGAGAAGGCTGTCCCCTGCGGCCAACTGACATTGTTTGGTTGATATCCTCAGGGAGTAGGGCAGCCTATAAGAATAGCAAATAAATAAATAAATAAAGATGGGACCTGGAGGAGACCAACTCTGTGGAACTTAACCGGTCGTAGGGAGGTATTCGGTAGGATGCGGTCCTGGAGGTAACCTGGCCCTGAGCCATGTAGGGCTTTAAAGGTTAAAACCAATACCTTAAATTGTGTCCGGAGACTAATGGGCAGTCAATGCAGCTGGCGAAGAATAGGTGTTCTGTGGGTTATCTGGGGACACCTACCACAGCTCGTGCAGCTGCATTTTGCACCAATTGCAGTCTCCAGATACTCTTCAAGGGTAGCCCCATGTAGAGCATGTTTCAGTAGTCCAGCCGTGAGGTGATGAGAGTATGAGTGATCATGAGTAAGGCCTCTCTCTCCAGGTAGGGTCGCAATTGGTACACCAGGCGAACCTGTGCAAAGGTCCCCCTAGCCACAGCTGACAGATGTTGCTCCAATTTTAGCTGTGGATCTAGAAGAACACCCAATTGCGAACCCATTCTGAGGGAGTTAATTTCTCTCCCCGAAGAACCAATGAGGGGCAATTGACATAATCCCTGGGAGGCAATACCCATAGCCACTCAGTCTTGTCAGGGTTGAGCCTGAGCCTATTCATTCCCATCCAGACCCTAACATCGTCCAGGCATCAGCACATTACATCCACTGCTTCCCTGAATTGAGACGGGGTGGAGATGTACAGCTGGGGTGTCATCAGCATATTGCTGGCACCTCACCCTGTGTCGTCAGATGATCTCACCCAGCAGTTTCATGTAGATGTTAAACAGGATGGGCGAGAGGACCAAGCCCTGAGGCACCTCGCAAAGCTACTTCTGCCCCCCATCAACACCATCAACACTAACTGCGTCCTATCGGTGAGGTAGGAGGAGAACCACCGCGGAACGGTGACTCCCACTCCCATCTTGCCGAGTCGGCACAGAAGGATACCATGG
Source organism: Diadophis punctatus similis (assembly GCA_023053685.1). Lineage (NCBI taxonomy): Eukaryota > Metazoa > Chordata > Lepidosauria > Squamata > Dipsadidae > Diadophis > Diadophis punctatus. Next base: position 71,490,618 of record JALIGW010000002.1, on the reverse strand, counting down.
TCAATGGTATCGAATGCCGCTGAGAGGTCAAGTAGCACCAGGATGGAGAAATAACCCCCATCCCGGGCTCGCCAGAGATCATCCATCAGGGCGACCAAAGCAGTTTCCATGCTTTCGATGGTTATTGGATGACAGTGATTATCTAGATCCAATTGAAAGGGATCTAGATAATCATTGTCATCCAATAACCATCGAAATTGGAGCACCACCACTTTCTCAACAACCTTACCCAGGAAGGGCAGGTTGGAGACTGGATGGAAGTTCTTTAAATCCGCTGGATCCAGGGAAGGCTTCTTGCCAAATCTTGTCCTCGTTCTAGTCTGCTTTGGGAGAATTATTCTGCTGATGGAAAAAGCTTTGTGCTTAGATCTCAAAGCATAGCTATGTGCTATGTGCTAACCTATGTGCTTAGAGCTCAAAGCATTGTTAGAAACCCCACGCACCCATTTTACGGTCTGTTTCTGTTGCTCCCCTTTGGGAGGAGGTTTCAAAGTATTTCTAGCAGGACTACCAGATTCTGTGACAGATTTGTTCCCTATGCCATCCGTCTGATAAACTCACAAGATTCGTTTTTCTCGCCATGTACATGTATACATCTGGATTAGACTGTGTTGTTTCTATGTATCATATAATATATATGGGTATATGCCAGCAGTGAAATCTACTTACCTTTCCTACCAGTTCAGAAGTGCAAGCTTCGCATGCGTGTGCTTGCTCCCCTTGCGCGTGCATGCTTTTTCACCCCGCTCCGTTTGCACACTTGCTTTTTTACCTTCTGCGCATGCGCAGAAGGCTTTGTGCATGTGCAGAGGGTTAAAAAAAAGAAAATGGCGGTGGGTGGGTGGAGCCTCACACTGCTGCCACTACCGGTTCTCCAAACCAGGCCGAACTGGTAGCATTTCACCCCTGGTATATGCATAATTTTGTATTTATTTATTTGTTTGTTTGTTTGTTTGTTTTGTCATGTTTGTGTAGTGTGTATTGGAGGTGGTGACCCTTTGAGAGCTATATGCAACAAAATTTCATTTTAATGTATGCCAAACAGTGTACATTCAAAGTGACAATACAGTTATTTGAAATCTAACCCTAAAAAAAAGTCTAAAGGAAGTTCTGAGTCCCTTTCCCTAATTCCTTTCCAAATTCCATTGGGTTGGAATGAATAAAGGAAAATATTTGCATCTCAGGGTTGAAATGAGGGGTCCTTGGTGCTCTCTGATCTTGCTTGTTTTCTTGCAGACGTTTCATTACCCAAACTAGGTAACATCATCTGGATAATCGGGATAAAGAGGTTCATCCAACTTGCCCTGGACTTTGTTTCTATTTTTTTCTTTATAAAAAAACCAATGAAAGCTAATACATAAGCCAAATAAGCAGCAAAAAAATAATGGATGCCCACTGGATGCAGGAGAGCTTCAGTTGGTTAAAAAATGACATGTTTGAATAGCTGACTCACCATTTTCATTGTTGGCTGGTCCTGAGGCAACATGATGCATAATGTACTGCACTGGTAGCCCTAGTGTAAACACAGAACTCAGCCCGTTAAGTAACTGAAATAAAATAACTATGATAAATGCAGCTGACTGTTTGCATGGGAACTGTCAGTGGTAAATATGTGGACTCTGTGGGCTATTTCACCTCAAGGTAAATAACATGCAAAAGCAGAATCTATGCTTTAATGTCCTGACTGAGCCAGTAGCTTCAGCAACACACATAAAGAGAGAGAAGCAAGAAAGAAGAGAGGGGGAGTAAGTAAGAGAGAGGGGGAAGAGGGAGAGAGAGCTTATGAAATGAAATATGCCTCCTCTTAGCTGTGCAATGAAAAAAATATTGTACAAATATTAGGAACTCGGGTGGCTTATTTGAACAGAATGGTAAATGGAATGAAGGCAAAATATCTACAGTCATGCTATTGTGGCCATTCTGAATCCTACAGGACATTGGGAAATTAACCATTCTTTCCATGAGCATGATTCATGATAAATGAAACTAATAATATATCAAAAAAAATATCACAGAACTGTATCTCACTTGTCTCAAAGGTGCTTTTTTCTTCAAAAGCCAACTGGACTGTTTTTTTCCTTGAGGAAGAAGAAGAAAACATTTTACTTCTCATCCAAGAAACTTCATCAGGAGGATGAAAGGATAGGTACCGACAGTTGAGACTGGATGGTGGGGAGATGGAAGTGTATCTCACTTATTTTGGCCATGACAGGTGGAGGAATTCACTGAAGAAAGCAATTATAATTGGAAGAGTTAGCATTAAAAGGAAACTAGGCTGCCAAAGAACAAAGTGGTTGTACACCATCAAAATTAATACTAGCAACAGCATAGAGCAACACAAAGAAGATTGGAAGATGTAGAGAGACCTGGTCCATAGAATCTCCAAGAATCAGACATTAGTGAATGGATAGTATCATCATCAATACATCAAAAGTGTTAATATAAATAAATTCAAAATACTGAGTTAATGGCTTTCAAAATACTGAGAACTTTCTATGATAGCTAAATTCGAAGGAGGAGATTCCTGGAGGAAAGGACCAATCAAAAAAGTTAAGATGGTAGATGAAACTGGTGGGTATGTGCTTAAGATCATTCCTGGAAATAGCCCCTGGTTATATCTGTTGATATAACTGAGTTTTTCTATTAATAATACACATTATTATTTTGGTATGTTCCATCTGATCATGTCCATGTATATAAGTGTTGCTTTGGTTGTTGGACGACTGTTGGATTGGATAATTGGATTGGTACAGGGGTGGGTTGCTTACTTACTGGTGCCGGTGCGCTGCACGCGCATCTCCACATTTTTTGGGGGTGCGCACTTGCTACGTGCACACACACCATCACACAATTTTGCTTCTGCACGTGCGTGTAAGCAAAATCTCGCAAGGGGATGCGCGCGCGAAAGAGATTTCGGTGAGATTTTACTCATGCGCATACGCAGAAGCAAAATCCGTGAAGAATTCACCAAAAAAGATGGCGACGCGTGCGACGGACTGGCAGAGAGGGCTCTGGATTGTGCAAATTGCGCAATCGGCCACTCCCTACCGGAGCTCCGCACCAGACAGCTCCGGCAGGAACCCACCTCTGGATTGGTAGAATCAACAAGGCATTCCCTTCTTCGTTTCAGTTTCCAGCTAAATACAATCCAACTACACTTTCCTTCTTAATATTTCCAACCTTGGTATTCCAGCCTCCAACCACAAGCAATGCATCTTGCTTACATGTGCTGTCAATTTCAAGTTGAACTTGATCATAAAATCATCAACCTCATCTTCTTTTCTGTGGAAGGATAAACCTAGATGATTTTATTTATTTATTTATTTATTTGGTAGTTTTTGTATGCCGCCCTACTCCCTCAGGACTCAGGGCGGCGTACAACATTTTATAAAAACTCCAAACAAATCGTTAAAAAAGACAGTTTAAAAACAGTTAAAAAAAAACATATTATGTTTTTTTTAACATGATCATCGTATTAAAACGTTGTCCATGGAGTCTGACTCTGATTGATATTATTTGGTTGTTTGTCAAACTCTGTTCATACTATACCTTCCGAATTATAAAAACAAAATGGTTTCTTCTTTGTTTTTCATGTCCAGAGTATTTGCTTTATCTGGGCCACTAAAATGACTTCACAGTTTAGGCAACCCTGCTGGGATTGTACTGTATAATCTTGGCATACATTCGTGTTTATCCTACCCAGGAGTAGCATCGCCCTCTCCCACCACAAGGAGGCAGCATAGCAGAACGTGGGGAAAACATTTTTCAAGGTATTAAATTAAAAATAACCCCAATATTTTTTAAAAAATGTAATTGAATTGTATTTCATTTTGAGGATGAAAAACTAAAACATTCACTAAAAACACTAGATCTGTAAATCAGAAATAAATCAGTATAAAATGGTTTTGCCAGAAGGAGCGTAGATAAATTTTTATTTTGACATTGGTTATGCAAAGCAGCATGAATCAGAAAGAAAAAAAGCTGAACTCCAGCATAAATAGGTATTTCAAGATGATGGCATGCTTACTATGTTCATGCAGTAACCCATACTTTTTCCATTTATCTAAAGTGACCAGATTTTTTTTTTTAAGCGGGACATGGGGGGGCGGGGGGCGGGGCCGCAATTTGAGTTTTGCCCTCTGCGCATGCGCAGAATGCTACGCATGCGCAGAGGGCAAAAGACGGCTAATGACGGCATCCAGGTGGGGGGGGAGGCGGGAGGCCTTTCCTCGCCTCCCGCCTCCCCTTCGGAAGCGGGCAGTGGCTTGGGCTGGCTTGCAAAGGGGAGCTCTCCTCCTCCCTCCCCCCCCGCCCGCCCGGGGGTCCCGCGCCGCCCGCTGACCTCGCAAACGTCCTTGAAGGCTGCGAGAAGCGGAGCACGGCCCAGCCGGACATCGGCCTCACCTTCCCTCACGGCCCTGGCACCGTGGCCGCTGCTTTAACGCGACCCACTCGCCGGAGGACGGAGCGGCCGGAAGCTGGCCGTCGGGCCTGCGCTTCACATCCGGCGCAGGGTGATGACGTCGCGCGAGGGACTTTTTCCCGCCCTCGCCTTCAGCAGCATCTCAATTTAAGCTCGTAGGTGACCAGACGTCCCGTTTTGAGAGGGCCTGCTGCTGCTGCCCAACCTGGCCGTCCTCGAGTGCCTGCAGGCCCGATTTTTTGAAAGAATGCCCTAGTCGGGCATTGTTTTAAAAAATCGGGACTTTTTAAGAGGGCGGGCGGGACGCGGGACAAATGGCGAAAAAGCGGGTGTGTCCCGCCAAAATCAGGACGTCTGGTCACCTTACATTTATCACTTCATTATGCTAGTGATCAAGAATCTTTTTAAGGAGAAATACATAATTGATAGAAGTTAGATAGAATAAAAGCAGTAGCCAAGAGAAAATATAGGACTCCTCTGTGTCATTGTGGCTTCACATTTCCCTGATGTAAATAATGAAAGATACCCCAACAATTAAGCCTATGCAAAATTGGTCTTCTATAAACTCCACAGGAAGAAATGCATGCTTATAATTTCTCTCTTACTGTTCTCCTTTTTAAATTCTGGTGGCAACTCCTTTTTTTCCAGAAATTTGAAAACAACCCATCATTGTCTTAGGCCGAGCATCTTCATAAATGATTTAGATGAGGGCATAGAAGGAGAAGTGATCAAATTTACAGATGGCACTAAGCTGGAGGGAACAGCTCAGTGGTGGGTTCCTACCAGTGCGGTCCACTCTATAACACCGGTAGCGGCCCGCTGGTGATGTCACAGTACTGGTGCGGTCGGTGCCTGGGTGCTGCCAATTTTTTTAAAAAAATTAATTTTTTTTAAAATTTCTGCACATGCCCAGAAGTTGAGTTTCCGGCACTGCTCATGAGTTGCCTTCCTACCCCACAGTGAGTCCAAGCAGGGGAGGATGGCTGAGGGAGCGCGTGAGACATTGAAAGAATGGGCGGCAGGAGCTATCTCCATTCCCCTCCCTTCAGCAGTCCGAGAAGCCACGAACGTGCAGTGATGATCCCAGGCATTTTCGCACGTTCGAGGCTTCTTGAGCTGCTGAGGGGAGGGGGAATGGGCAGCAGGACCTATCTCAGTTCCCCTCCCTTCAGCAGTCCGAGAAGCCACACCCACCAGGTCACATGGCTGACAAGCCATGCCCACAAAATAAGCCACGCCCACAGAGTGGTAGTAAAAAAATTAGGAACCCGCCCCTGGAACAGCTAACACTTTGGAAGATAAACCCAAGATTCAGAAGCATCTTTAACAGATGAATACTGGGTTCTAACCAAGAAAATGCAATTCAATGGTGAGAAAAGTAAAGTCCTACACTTAGGGAAGAAAAACCAAATGCGCGGGTATGGAATAGGTGGTACTGGCTCATCCAGTAGTAACTGTGAGAAAGATCTAGATGTCCTAGTAGACCACCATTTAAGTATGCGCCAGCAATGTGCTGCAGCTACCAAAAAAGTCAATGAAGTTCTAGGCTGCATCAACAGAAGGATATTATCAAGGTCACATGAGTACTGCTTTATACTTCACTAGTGAGACCACACTTGGAATACTGCATCCAGTACTCGTCACCACAATACAAAAAAGATGCTAGGATGTTAGAAAGAGTACAGGTAAGAACAACAAAGATGACAAGGAATCTGGAAGCTAAACTATACAATGAATAGGTGAGGGAACTGGATATGTCTACTCTAACAAAGAGAAGGACAAGGGTTGACATGATAGCAGTCTTCCAGTACTTGAGGAACTGTCACAGAAGGATGGGGTGTCAACTTATTCTCCAAAGCATCTGAAGGAAGGACAAAAAATAATAGGTAGAAGATCGTTAAAGAGAGATCCAACCTAGAACTAAGGAGAAATTTCCTCACAGTGGGAACAATTAACTGGTGGAAGGGCTTGCCTCCAGAAGTTGTTGATGTTCTATCACTGGAGCTTTTCAAGAAGAGATTGAACAAATATTTGTCCAGGATGGTATAAGGACTCCTACTTGAGCAAGAGGTTGGACTAGAAGAACCTCCAGGTTCTTGTTCAACCCTGTTGTTCTATGTTCTATGTACCCTCTTCTGATCCTTCTCTATAACCCTCCCAGTTCTGGAGCAATGTTTATAGTTATGGCCATTTGTTTAACTTCTTAGTAAAAAAAAATTGTTTCCTGTAAATCTCTGCTCTTGTTTCTCTTTGTTTTCTACCAAGGTTTTGCAAGGGCACACTACCACCTTGTCTAAAAATCAATGCAAAGTTACACACGCTGTGCTTCTTTGTATTTGGAAAACATATTGGTTGTTGGCTCACTTCTAGTGAGTAAACAGTTGTTGCTCTCCAGAGAATAAAACCAGCATCACTTATAGGAAACAGTTCGCATTTTACACCTTTAAAAGTACACCCTTCTCCAAAGCCTGCATGGGCTTTTATTTAGCCTCTATAGTAGTCCAAGAAAGAAGTGCCTGAACTTTGATTTTATATTTTAAGGAACAAACAAACAACAGCCAGAAGCAATACTATGATTTCTCTAACTTGCCAGCCATTTCTCTGAATATTTTCTTTGCACTGTCAGGAAAAGCACAGCACGCTCTTCCGTGCCTTCTTTCGAAAGCAATGTATGTGACACCCCAAATTAGCAATAGGATGGCTAACTTGGGTTTGCTTCTCTTTTCACAGCAATTTCTGTGAAGATCGATAGCTCTGGACTGCAGCTGAAGCCTCCGCCATTCATCTAACTAAAGTGCAGTGTCATATGTACCTTTGACCTTAACCAATAAGGAGTTGTCTCGGTGGACAGCGGCAAGTTTTCAATAGAAACAATGATTTCCAATTACCAGTCCCTGATGCAACACGGAAAGCGTCAGCTCACAAGATAACATGCATCATCGCTGGGTGTCTGCAATGTGTCGCATCTGGATTTCTGTAGATAAATCCACACATCACTGCCACACTGGAAATCTTATGGAGCTTATAATTGAAATTTGCTAGTGTGAAGCAAGTCCCTGCCTGCATGAAAAATTGCATTTCTTCATATGTAATAAGGGAAATAAAGAAACCCTCAAGCTGAGTTTGGCTCCTGGTGACTGCATTCATGCAGCTTCCTTTGCAGGGTTACAGAACTGGTTTGCCTCTGCCTTCCTCCAGGAAGTTATTACAATGTAATATAATAATATAAATGTTTGATTTGTGGTGTAGGAAGTTAGCAGCCACCCCCTTCTAGAAAAATGAAATATCCTAGGAAATATTGAAAAAGGAAAGAATGTGTTTCCCTGAATGAGGAAAGGAGAAACATGTTTTAAATACAAAGCAGCTTCCTGCAGCTCACCCATTCCTCCCACCCTTGTCAATGCGCCATCAAGGAATGACCTAGCCCAGCTCATTCCCCCCACCTAGCCTGAAACAGTATTTTACATAACAAGCACCTACAGGAAGAACCATAATAGGAATCCCAAAGCCTTTTCATTATACCACATGGGACCTGGGAAGATTACACCAGTCAAGCCTAGGACTTGGGATAGCCCACAAGAGTTGCCCCAGCATTCCCCTGGGAATCTGACAGCCAATGGAATACATTTCTATATAGGAACAGGAAACAGTTGGGGAGGAGCCCAAGAGAGAGTATAAAGAAAGGAACTCAGCATCTCTTCTTTCCTTTTCTCTGGACCCAACACCTGAAAACATGTGATCCACTTTTTCTGTTCAGGAGCTCATGCCATGTGCTCCTGTTCCTTTGTTCTCCATTAAAACCTTCTTTCCAAGCAACTTCCATGAATCCAGTGTTCTTTTTCCCCACTTGGAACTGAACCCTGAAGAATATTACTTCCAACAGTGGGAAGGGGAAGATTTTCAGCATTCCTCAAAGAATTATCTGAAGCTGTAGGTCATACATTTCTTAACCTAGAAATAAAGTTGTACTTTTCTCCTTGGCCTATCATCATGAAAAAAATTTTATATATTGGGGAGTGCAAGTATCATAGTTGCCAAAGAGGATGTGGGACTCTGGGGTCATGGCTACCCCAGCAAATTATTAATCCCTTACTTAGAATCTTGAAGTAAACTTCTAGGCCCATACTCACTTGACAGTGAGATAGACAGCATATAAATTTAATAATAAATAGGTAATAAATAATATGCCATTTTTTTCATCCAAAAATATTTAATAGCTGTACTTATTTTGGAGATTAATATTAATTTTTAAGTCGGTAGGGGCTAGTTTGTTACTTTCATTTCTTATTGCAATTGATTTTTAATTATTATTTCTATAGTCCTGTATAAAGAAATTTGCAAATGTTTGAAGTCTCTTATTAGAAAAATAAAAACTGAACAAAACTGTTTTATCCTTAAACAACAAGCAAAAAACCTCCCTGAAATATCTCTGCAAAGAGTTTTTTTCCTATTACCCTAAATTCCACTTCAACCTGACACTGAAAACTGCCTGAAACAAATGTGGATTATCAAGATTTTTCTGAAGAGGATACAAGTCTAAATTCAAGCACTTTTTTAAACACCTTGAGTGCTCTGTCAAAACAAAACAAAATGCCAATTTATGAAACGAAGAAAATTGAACATAAAGAGTCCTGTTAGACTGATAGCACTTACACAAATCAAACAGTTTTTTTAACACACTCTATTTAGGCCAGGATGAAAGAAACATCTGAAGATATCTGTTCTCTCAGAAGAAATGCAGCTGGGATTTTGATAAGAAATTTCTGTATTTATTCTTCTCCCCACCCCACTTTTATTTGTGCCTGTGCCTATGTGCTGAACTAAGAGCAGAAAATATCATAATGTACAGATCTGCAAGGAATAGAAAATCATTTTCTGGCTGTTCCAGTGAAATCAATTGAAGCAAATTAAATGGAGTGGAACAGAGATGATAACACATGGAAATAAATATAGTGCACTTAGAGCTATGCCAAACAGGCCGCCATTTTGGTTAGTTGGTGGATTGGTTTTGATAATGCCCATTCAGACAATTAAATAGAGAGGTAGTGGACTCCTTTTTAATCCTTTTATGTTCAAGTGTGGGCTAGACAAACATTTCTCTGGAATGCTTGAATTGGAAGATGCTTAATTTGCAGGTGTTGGTTTCAATGGCCAAGATGGCTGCTTCCCAGGAATCCGCCCTGAGTCGCAAATAAATAAATAAATAAATAAATAAAATCGATCTCATGGATGATATTTAGGTTTGGATCTGTCCCTCAGTTGTAGTGTAACCAGTTTATATGTGAGTGTTGAAAGCTTCATGCTTCAGTGACATCTCAGTATACTCTACAGCAGGAGTGTCAAACTCACGTTGTCACAGCAGTGTCATGTGACATATCAGGACTTTTTCCCCCTTCGCTAAACTAGGTGTGGGCGTGGCCAGCACGTGATGCATCTGGCCCATCGGCCAGGAGTTTGACAGCCCTGTTACAGCAAGGGTATCCAACCTTGGCAACTTTAAGATCTGCGGACTTCAATTCCCAGAATTCCCCAGCTATATTGGACTGTGCATGCAAAAATAAACAATAATAATAATAAAAAACCCAGATAAGTGTTCAGTGGAGTAAAGGGGAACAATTGTTGTGTGCTCTTTCACAAAAACACAGGAAACTCAAAAATGCTACAGAAATAAAATCAAAAGAACCTATTAAGCTATTAAGAAGATTCAGCTCTTATTTCCAGGATAACTCCCTGGAAATCAAAAATCAAAAATAATGGTGTTTGGAAAACACCATCAGAGCATAGGTGGCAATTAGATGGTGAACCAATTGAACAGGTTAACACCTTTGTATATTTAGGCGTAACTTTATCCAATACTGGATCTTGGGCTTGCCATCATCAATGGAGTACATTTAGAGCAAAAGTCCATTTGAATTTACTGCTTAAACTAAAGAACCATAGTTACCCAGGGTCCCTAGCCCCATTAATTAAAGTTTATAAGCTAAGGTTACCCCTATGCTCTTGTATGGAGCAGAGGTTTGGGGTCTATACTCAACCACAGTCCAGAACAAACACAGTCCCAGCATTTGAGATGTATTTGGGTGTACAGATACAAGAACATCTGCTTCAGCAGTTAGAGCTGAATTGGGAATTTATACAATTCATGCACTATCCAAAATTAGAGCATATAACTACTGGTGCAAAGTCAATGAAATGGAGACTGATAGACTCCCCAAGTTATGTCTACTAGAGCAAATAAAATCACAATCACAAATCTCCTGGATCACCAAACTAACAAATTTTGTAAGAAGCTGTGGCCTTCCTGTCTCTTGCGTAACAGGAGAACAACTCAAAAAAAGAGCTGCCCAAAGAATTAAGGATATAGAAGCACAAAATGATATAGCTATCCTTAGTAAGGTGGGTAACTTGAAAAGGCTGAGTAAATACAAACATACTTTTCAAGTAGACAGCTATTCGAAGTTACAACTGCCAAAACATCTTAGGGAGATATTTACGCGAGCAAGATTCGAACAGCTTGACGCAATGGTCAGATATGGGAGATTCCATTCTATACCTTACAATGAGCATCTCTGCATTTGTTGAGTGGCAGAGGTAGAAGACCTGGCTCACATCCTATTTGATTGTTGCTTGTATAAGGGGGTGTGAGACAGATACCTTGGTCTATATACAAAATGAATGACCCATTGGGATCCCCATATCAAAACAACTTACCTTATGTGCAGCCAGAACCTGAAAATAACATTTAACATAACACAGTATTTAAACAAAATGGTTTGGTTGAGATCTGCATACGTGGGACTGATTGGAGTAGATTGCAGAGGCGACACCGAAATATAATTTTATCATATTTATCTATATCTTAAATTATTGTATTCTATACAATTTCATTTTAGATTGTATTTTATTCGAACTTCATTTTAAATCGTATTTTATTCCAATTTCATTTTAAATTGTATTTTATCAAATACCATTTCAAATTGTTTTTATCAAATTTTAGTAATAATTTGTTTCTGGAACTTTGCACTTTGATATGGCCCAAGGGCTAATCAATAAAGGCTCATGTCTCATGTCACATCTTTTAACACATGGGATAAAAATAACCACAGCTTCTGACAAAATGTTGGTTTTAGGTTGGGAAAAAAAGTAGAGGATAACTGCATGATTTGTGCCAGGGTTGGGTTCCAGTTTTCTTCACTGCCGGTTCGCTCAGGGGTGCGCTTCATGCGTGCGCATATGCAGTGCTAAAACAAAGCTTCTGCACATGCACAGAAGCAAAAAAACAAGAAAAAACTAACTCGGGGGCGTGGCAGGCCTGGGTCGCTGCCGGTTCCAGCAACCCAGGCTGCCTAGTTACTACCGGTTCTTTAGAACCAGTCTGAAAGGGGAGGAACCCACCTCTGATTTGTGCCAAATAGCTACAAAGCTCTGTGTTTTGGAGCTGTTTACATTATTTATTTGGGTTTTTTATTTACTGGTATTCATGTGGTAGCTCTTATAATAAAGAGATGAAATCCAAAGCCCTACAATAAAGCATCATAAAAATTGAGCTACCTTTCCATTTTCAGAAAAAGTAAAGGAAAAAAAAATCAATCCAATCCTATCATACAGAAATGTTAGAATCATTAAATTCAAATACTGAACTTGTGTGTGAAAACAATACAGGCAGAGATGGCATTCAGCCAGTTCTATCCAGTTCGGGCAAACCAGTAGTGCCGACTGCGGGTGGCCCCACCCACCCGCCCAGATGTAATAACATCCCATTTATTCGAGGCTCTGCGCATGCATGGAAGGCTGTGCGCGCGCTCACATTTGCGAACCAGAAGGGAAGGTAAGTGAATACCACCCCTGAATAAAGGCAGAGATCAAAATATGGAGTTGTTATAGCAGTGACGGCGAACCTTTTAGGCACAGAGTGCCCAAACCGGACTGTGCACATGCATGTGCATGCCAGAGTGCCGGAAACTCGACGAGCAGCTGGCCAGCGCCTCATAAACTCGACGACCAGCTGGCTGAACTGGGGGCAAGGGCACGCGCGCCCACAGAGAGGACTCTGAGCTGGGGCCGATGGCACGTGTGCCATAGGTTCGCCTTCACGGTGTTATAGCAACTGGCATTCCAAGAATATATCTGAATACAGCAACTCAAAATACAAAAAGAAGAATAAATTAGGGGGGGAAATTGGGGAGATCAATTAATATTACTGGGTCTGTAGAGAGTTTAGTTAGTTGGACATGTAAGTTTCATCAATATGAACTTTCATGAAGAAGTTAATTCACCTTTCCTTCCCTTATTTTATATCATTGGTTTTCTTTGTGGCAACAGAGGTTCTCAAAGATAACTTTTTAAAGATATGCAGCAATATAATCATTTTTTAGGATTAATACAATATGTTTAAAAACAATTCCACTTTCTCCTTATATAGGTTGGCTTCATAAGCAGAGAGAAGCATTCCGGCAATTGAATTTATCCCATTTGCTGCAAAATCTACATGAAAATATTCCCATTTCATCTCTGCTTAAACACATCCAGAAAAGGTAAGTGAGCCACCTCACTGGGGAATTAATTCAGTTGAAATTTGTCTTACTATTACTTAAATCGATATTCTGTATACTCACCCTAGAACAATTGAGAACTGGTCTTGATGTTCCATTCTGTGATTTCTTTTCAAATATTTAAAGAGTGCCAACATAAATTTCTTTAGTCTTATCAAAGGGTTATCGCTTTCAATCTCCATCAATCTCTCTTTGTAGGACTTAGTTTCTAATCCTCTGGTCACCCACATTGCATAATGGACCGTGAGAATGACCTTGAGAGACAGATGGCAGAGCCGCAGCCTAGGTAAATGTCACGCAAAAGGCATCTCAGGCCAGAGAAGGAAAGGGATCAGGGCAGGGGTGGGTTCCACTTACCTTCGCCACCGGTTCGCATCGCGACATTTCACGCACGTCCCCTTGTGCAATTTGGCTTCCACGCATGCTCAGAAGCAGGAATCAGCCCGAAACACAGCTGAGGAGCTGATCAGCTGTGCTTCGGGTGAAGAAATAAAGGTCAGTACTAACCCCCGGGCGGGCGGGAGGGATCTTTTCAAGCAGCGGAAGGGGAAAAATTCGCAACCCCCCCCCCAAAAAAAAGTTGGCAGCGTACACAGACTGGCACCGACAGTGACGTCACCAGTGGGTCACTACTGGTTCAGGCGATCTGGTCCGAACCAGGAGGAACCCAACCCTGGATCAGGGGAAACATCTGTAAAGGGGCCCTCCTTAGTTTTATGGAAACTAAGTAAAAAAAAGTAAAAAAAGAGGGGAGAAGTGCTTTCAGTGCAAGATTGTGTTACTGTATGCCTAACAATAAAGGTAGCAATATCAATAGCACTTAGACTTATATATTGCTTTACAGTGCTTTACAGCCCTCTCTAGTGGTTTACAGAGTCAGCATATTGGTCCCAACAATTTGGGTCCTCATTTCACCCACCTTGGAAGGATGGGAGGCTTGAGTCAACCTTGAGCCTGGTAAGATTTGAACTGCCAAATTGCAGGCAGCCTGCAGTACTGCACTCTAACCACTGTGCCACCACGGCTCAAGGTAATGTTAGTTACCTATGGTTTGTGCTTCCTATCTGGATTACCTTGAAAGACTAACACATTTTACCAATACAAAATAAAATGCATGAATGAATGAAATTATTTTTCATTACTTGGAAATTATATATCTGTTGATGCAGCCTAAAGTTTCATTTGCTATTTTTGCAGCTACATCACACTGTTGGCTCATATTCAGTTTGCAGCCTGGGACTATTCCAATATCATAAGTACTATTGTTAATACAATACTAAGATCTGGGCAATTGATTTTCGCTTTCTATGTAAATAATTTTACATTTTTGTCTATTATAATTTATTATTTTTTCCTCTACTGATTGATTAATCAATTTAGATTCTTTTAAATTTCATATCTGTTTTCCAGTATCTTATTTCTATTTTTATTCTATAAAAGAGTGCAAGCTACTTTGTCTGAAAATATGATAAACATTTGCTTCACCTTTTCATCCAAGTGTTAATAAAAATGTTGAAGAGTCCAGAATTCAACACTAATCTTGTGGAAATCACTTGATACATTACTTTAGTATCAGGGGTGAAATCCAGCAGGTTCTGACAGGTTCTGGAGAACCGGTAGCAGAAATTTTGAGTAGTTCAGAGAACCGGTAGCGGAAATTTTGAGTTGCTCGGAGAACCAGCAAATACCACCTCTGGCTGGCCCCAGAGTGGGGTGGGAATGGAGATTTTGCAATAGCCTTTCCCCAGGAGTGGGGAGGGAATAGGATTTTGCAGTATCCTTCCCCTTCCTACTACCGGTTCTGGGGACGTACCAAGCCACGCCCACAGAACCAGTAGTAAAAAAATTGGATTTCACCACTGCTTCAGTTTGATGAAAAACCATTTGTATACACAATTTGGATTGGTTCCCCCTGATTTGTCATGTTATCCAGTCTGCATTTAACTAGATTGCTAATCAGAAAGTCATGAGATGTTTCATTAACTGGTTTCCAAAATAACAATATATAATGTGTACAAAAATGTCCACTTTAAATGAGTTAAGATTTATCTGGCAAGGTTTGTTCTTATAAATACATGCTGACTTCTTTACTAATTTTTACTAAATGAATAATTTGGGAGTGATGGGCGGTTTAGATGTGTGTTTGTGTGTGTGTGTGTGTGTGTGTGTGTGTGTGTGAGAGAGAGAGAGAGAGAGAGAGAGAGAGAGAGAGAGAGAGAGAGAGAGAGAGAGAGAGAGAGAGAGAGAGAGAGGATGGATGGATGGATGGATGGATGGATGGATGGATGGATGGATGGATGGATGGATGGATGGATGGATGGATGATTAGATGATAGATAGATGGATAGATAGATAGATAGATAGATAGATAGATAGATAGATAGATAGATAGATAGATAGATAATTGACAGACAGGCAGACAGACAGACAGACAGACAGACAGACAAGGTTTTTAAAATGCTTCAGACTAGCCATATTATAAGATTCACTCCATCTACCTTTCCAGAATGGCTGGGAGACAGAATGCATATAACTTTAATAAATTATGGTCCGTTGCAGTCAGCCAGATGTTTAGACTGGATTTGGCATTTTTGACCATCTTGCATAGACAGATGTTGCTTAATGGTGTTAAAGGTATTGTCACAGGATGTTCAAAGTAAATAATTGCAATTGACTGATGGTGAATGTGTCAATGCCAGTGGTGTTCAAGTGGTATTCCAGTTATTATTACTATTCTAGAATCTTCCAAACACAGGTATCAGAATGAATGCTCACAGTTTGTTTTAGAGAAGAGGGACTTTGGTTCTTTTCCAATCTTCTCACAAGGAAGGGAAGGGAAGCTTTATTAAATAATTCTCTGCATATAGCTGGCATATATATCAGCATTTTCATGTGACTAATAATAACTAAATGGTATAAACTTTTGAAGCGAGAACAAAAGACCTTTTTTAAAATTAAAAAAAACCACACACAGTTTTATAATTTTAAAAAAAGTGATAAGTTGGTCTCTGCTGCTGCTCTTTCTTCTTTATTGGCCTAAATCTCCACAACAGATTTTTTTTCTTAAAAAGAAGGAGAAAGAGGAAAAATGATCCAATAAACTACAAGATTAAAATCTTCTATCATCCTTTGCAACAAGAAGGAAATACAGTAAGCCAAGTCTCCAGATGTTCCCTTATACCACAGCCAATGTATGGTTGGGGATTATAATCATATTTTTATTATTTTAGAAAGTTTCCATATTCACTTTGTCTGCATGCACAGCTGTCAAGTGTTCAATCAATCAATCGATTTTATTTTGGTCATAGACCAGCATGGAACTGATAATTCTACAATTACACTAAAATAGGAATAAAAATATAAAGTTATCTTGCTAGAATAAAACAAGGTAGATATAAAACTATTAAAGTAAAATTACACCGTACAGGTATTAAAATATAAAGGGACCCTGTAAAAGTGGAATTATATTTTATAATGAATAATTTAAATACTATGACATGCCTACAAAAGGACATAAGCAATATTTGAATTTCGAAAACACTATGTATGTATGTGTAAGCCCATGCTAACTAATACTTGCTGAAGCTCTGCTAGGAAGTGGAATGGAATTAAGACTATGTTCCAGTTAATTATAACAAATAAATAACAAAATAAAACATACGAGTGTATGTGTCAGTAATGGGTTGCAAATCCCGTCACTACCGGTTCGCGCTCGCGCGCACGCACAGAAGTGTCCGGGGCAGGGGGGGTGGACCCTCCTGCCACCGCTACCGGTTTGTAGAACCGGGCTGTACTGGTAGCAACCCACCGCTGGTATGTGTATATATTTAAAAGCAGTAGAGCAGGGGTGTCCTACACTTTGCAACTTGTAGACTTGTGGACTTCAAGTCCCAGAATTCCCCAGCCAGGATGTATTGAGAGTTGCTCAATAGGTTTTGTGTTAGAGCAATGATTAAACACAAACAATTCCAAGTGAGGTGAATCTGAGCCTTAACTAGGTTTTCATAACTCAGCATATTTTCTCTTCCTTATATGAAGGAAGAGAAACATATGAACATATTAAACATATGAAGAACGGCTGCAGGATGTTGGTTTGGGTAGTCTAAAGAAAATAATTAGGGGTGACATGATAGCAGTATTCTAGTATTTGAGGGGCTGCCACAAAGAAGAGGGTCAAATTATTCTCCAGGGCACCAGAGGGCAGGAAAAGAAACAATGGTTAGAAAGTAATCAAGGAGAGAAGCAACCTGGAATTTAGGAGAAACTTTCTAACAGTGAGGACAATTAACCAGTGGAACAGTTTGCCTCCAGAAATCATGGGTGCTCCATCACTGGATGTTTTTAAGAAGAGTCTGGAAGTCACTTGTCTGAAATGGTTGTAGGATTTATTTATTTATTTATTTATTTATTCATTCATTCATTCATTCATTCATTCATTCATTCATTCATTCATTCATTCATTTATTTATTTATTTGGAGGTTCTTCTATGCTGCCCTACTCCCTGAGGACTCAGGGCGGCTTGAGCAGGGGGCTGGACTAGAAGACCTCAAAGTCCTTTCTATTCTATTCTATTCTATTCTATTCTATTCTATTCTATTCTATTCTATTCTATTCTATTCTATTCTATTCTATTCTATTCTATTCTATTCTATTCTATTCTACCCTACCCTACCCTACCCTACTCTACTCTACTCTACTCTACTCCTTTCCCCCCTTTGAGTTGAAGTCCACAGGTCTTAAAGTTAACCATAAAGTTGCCAACTTTGGACACCCCCGCAGTAAAGGGGAGAGGGTAGAGAAAGGATGGGAGGAAGGAAGAGAAAAAATATATTGATTTATGGAAACCTAGTTAAGGTTCAGCATCACCTCACTTGGAGTTATTTACATTTAATCATAGCTCTAACACAAAACCAGTGGTGGGATTCAAATTTTTTACTACTGGCTTGGTGGGCATAGCAGGGGAAGGATACTGCAAAATCTCATTTTCCTCCCAATCATCTGGGACTCAGGAGGCAGAGAATAGATGGGGGTGGGGCCAGTCAGAGGTGGTATTTACCAGTTCTCCAAACTACTCAAAATTTCCGCTACCGATTCCCCAGAACCTGTCAGAACCTGCTGAATACCACCTCTGCACAAAACCTTGTGTTGAGCAACTCTCAATACTACCAAATGTACTTTGAGAGGGCAATTACTGTTGCAAACTGTCCTTTCCAAACTGTCTTGATGGGTGGTAATAAATTTGGAGCCATTCCCAAGCTGTGGCAGAGAGATCAAGTTGCGACAGTTCACTCTCTTTTTTTACCTCTAGTGTTCTGGGATTACTAAAGTTCTAATGGAATTAAACATAATAACCTTAAGTTTCTAAGCGGCAGTTTAAAGATGGGTTCCAGATCCTGCTTTGAGTTCCTGACTATTTTGCATATGTCAGGGGTGGAGGTCCGCCACATGCAGCAAAACCTCCATGTTTAAAACTGACATCCCATGAATAAGGGAAAAGTAGCATCTTCGATGTAAAGTATCACAGATTTCAAATTCAGCCAGGAAGAATCAGTGTAAAGAGAAAAATAATAATAATAATGCCCATTTAGAAACAAGAGGATTACAAATAAATAACTCCTAATGTTTCCTAAGCAATTTGTCCTACTTACTTTATCTGGTTATATGGAGAAAGGTTTTGTATTTGTGCTGAATTGAGCTGCCAAAAAGAAATCAATCAATCAATCAATCAATCAATCAGTCAGTCAGTCAGTCAGTCAGTCAATCAGAATGGAATAACCTTCGGCAGGATACATCAGTGTTTTTTTAAACTTCACAATATTCAGTGTGTGGACTTCAATGCCCAAAATTTCCAAGCCAGGGGACCTGTTGTGACCACAATGTGTGATGGTTTTTTATGGCAGGAATGGGTTCACATTTACAACAACAGTGATTAGTTAACAATCACAGTGATTCACTTAGCAACAAAAGAAAAATAATGTTCAAAAAATCAGGTCCAGTCATGTGAGTGCCTTAAATCTTTTCTAAAAGAAAGCCAAAAGTCATTTCTTCTATTTCTTTTTCTTTCTGCACTTTTGATTTTGCTTTTTCGTTCTTTCTTTTTTTCTTAATTACTCCTTGTTAGCTTTTATCTCTTTATTTTAAAACCTAATAAAAAAATTTTTAAAGGTCCAGCTGTCTACATAAATAGATCCTTTTATACCACAGAGACAGCAAACTTTCTAGATTGGAGGATGTAGTGGGGTTTTACAGCATTTCATGGCAGCTGTCATAAATTGATATACGTAATGAGAGGGTTCATCTGTTTATGAATTACCTATGAATTACCTATGCCTAATGCCACTTATATGTGTCTGCCAAAAAACAGATATGGTTCAGGGGTGGGTTCTAACTTACCTCGCTACCGGTTTGCTTCCTCCCACTCTGTGTGGCTATGCCTCATGGGCGTGTGTGTGTGTTGTGCTTGCACGCATGCGCAGTGGCAAAAAATCTGAAAAAATTCAAAAAAAGAGCTGAAAACAAGATGGCAACCGCATGCACAGTGCCAGAAACTCAGCTTCTGTACATGTGCAGAAGGAAAAAAAACCCGGAAAACATTTTCCCCAAAAAAATATTCATTTTTTTTTTAAAAAGATGGCGGCACCCACGGTCCAGCACCGAACAAACCGGTTCCGTGATATCATCGTGACATCACCAGCGAGTCGCTACCGGTTCGGGAAAGACGGTCCGAACTGGGAGGAACCCATCTCTGGTATGGTTACACTTTATCACCCTTTCTTGTCTCTCAAGATAATCTTTATCACAGGAGTTTAGTTCTCTTTGTTCTGGACAAATCATAAACATTAATCTCAAAATGATTAATAATACTTTTAACAGCCTGCCATTTTCCTGTCTGGTTTTCTGTCTGTCTTAATTAAAAGAAGAATAATCATATTTGTTTATCTGTATTTTCTCCTACAAGTGGAGTGGTGGCCTAGAGGTGAAGGCACTCGCATCCCACTCGGAAGATTGACAGTTCAATCCTAGGCAGCCACAGATGTTTCTCTATCAGGGTGCAAAGAGAAAATATCTGCTGTGAACTCTGCATAAGCATCTGCTATTTACATGCAGGGTAATTTTAGAGGATGCTATAGTGGGGAAATGATCTTCATCCTAGATACTAATAATTGATTATCCCTTATTGTTGTCCTATAGCAGGAGTATGCAAGCTACAGCTCTTTGAGGACCTGTGGACTTCAACTCCCAGAATTCCTGAGCCAGCCATGCATGCAGTTTGCCCACTACAGATAATAAGGAAGTTTGCCACTCAGAGATAAAGTTTACTAATGAAGGGCTATGGCAAGCTTATGAAACCTTCCCCAATAGACTTGTCTCTTCCTACTAGAAGATATAATGAAAATTATAATTCCAATTCACTAACACCAATTCTTTAGCATCATGTCATTTTATCCCCTGCTAATTAAAATGTTTTATGAGAGCCTTTTTGCTCCATCTTCTTTGTTCTGAGTAGGAGGCATGTCATAGCTATAAATCCATCCAAATTATCTTTGGTCAAATTGCAAACAAAGCACATCTTTGCATTGCCTATGATTTTAGTGTGTTCAATATCCTTACTTCTTACTGAATTTAATCTTATAACAAACTCGTGGATCAGCTCCAAGTATCTTCCTAAGGAGGATCAAAATTAAATGTGCATCTCCTCAATTAGGTCATCTCTATGAGGTAATGGTTGAGTTCCTACACTGGGAAAGGTAATCTATCTTGCGTTGTTTGGTGCAATTACGTGCGTATGTTAATGCTGCTATTACAACAACTGTTTTTCACTGTAACTTCTTGAATTACATTTTCTCTATTGAAGGAAGCTTTTTTCCTGTGGTTTTTCAAATAATCAATTTATCATCAAAGTAGGTGTTTAGATTTGCACAGAAGATTTTTCACCATCATGATATATCACCAACTGCTTTCACAACTTCCCACTATTACTATATAACTGGGTTTATTTATTTAGCTGCAGCAGGACTTACATGGTTGCCTATCTCATACAAGGACTCAAGGCAGCTCATAACAATCCATCAAACATAGTCAAAAATAAAGGTACAGTATGCATAGATGTGCTGTTTAAGGAAATAAATGGCATATACACACACTTACACTAGTTACTTCACAGAATTTCCTGATTGGTTCACTAAAAACAACAAACAAATGCCACAATGAATGTGCCCCAAATATCTAGATAACTACATATTTGTTTAATCTGCCCAGGGGTGGGTCCTAACTTACCTCGCTGCTGATTCGCTTCCTCCCATGCCATGTGGGCGCGCCTCATGGGCAGGGCCAAAAAATGTGCAGTGCCGAAAAATCCCAAAAAAATCCCCCCCAAAAAAGCCAAAAACAAGATGGCGACCGCATGCACAGTGCCAGAAACTCGGCTTCTGCGCATGCTCAGAAGAAAAAAAATTCAAAAAAAATTCCAAAAAAAGATAGCGGCACCCAAGGACTGGCACCGACTGAACTGGTTCCGTGACATCATCATGACGTCACCAGCGGGTCGCTACCGGTTCAGGCGAACCGGTCCAAACCACCTCTGAATCTGCCCTGATTAACTGTGATCTCATTAATCAAGTGGTTCTCTTATCCATAGCTGCTAAGATAGAACCTCTTCTAAGTGAGATACAAATTTAAGAATATGCTTTCTCAACAATAAGACAAAGATCTTTATTTTGTCTCTGTAGGACTAGGTAGAGACAAACGGTGTTCTTTTCTATGGTTATCTTTAGCAATCTCTTTTACAATCAGGCTCTACAGAGAATTCCTGGGTGGTGACAGGTATTTTGGCAATATTCTAAGGCAAGCTTGGAGCACACATTCTCCGGGTATTATTAATCTACAATTCCCAGATGCCTATTATCCTTGATTCTGCTAGCTGGCATAGCTAAGATATCTGGTATACAGTAGTGACATTTTGTAAGTCTTAAAGTTTCCCCTGTGTCTTCAAGGATTCTAGACCAACATTACAGTGAAATGCCTGTGTGATTGTGTATTGCTGCTTTAAATAACAACATGTTAAAAGTTTTCTATAATTTTAAAAATAAAAAGGAAAGGAAAAGTAGAAATTGGTAAACCTTCTCACAATCATTTTCATGTATACTTTTAATATATAATCTAATCTGCAATTTTGATTCCATCTTTTTTAAATTTATACCTACCTTACCCTAATCTGTATATTTTGATTGAATTTTTATAGCTGTCAGAGGGCTTTTTGATGATGATGATGATGATGATGATGATGATGATGATGATGATGATGATGATGACTTATTTCTAGCCAAATAATGCCTACAACTGAACTATAATTCAGGCAGAATTTTTTTGGTTTTTTTAAATCTTTCATACGGAATCCTTGTTAACTGTGTAATTTATTTAAAATTCTACAAGTAGAAAAAAGAATAATCCCCATTATATATTTACATATTTTAACAGCAAGCAAATATATTCTATCCAAATGTACAGTATGTTTCCATGAAAACACAATGGGACAGGTAGCGAAGTTTAAGTATGACATAACATTATTAAAATTATGATGAATAAGAACGGTATAGCAAATGGAATCTGTTTTATTGAATTATATCAGCTTACCGTAATTATTTTCAGTACATATTCAGACAAGTATAACCAATTTCTTGTTTTTAAGCAGTTCTAATTTTAATAATAGAGTTGACAATATGAAGGTTGCAGAATTTCATTTGATCCACAATTTTAATTTGACTTAATTTGCAACTATTGAACTGCATATGCATACTGGAATATAGTTATCTTTCACATTCCACAACTTTGCATTTTGCAATAATATTCTTGGCTCAGATCTTGCATTAAAAATTATATATTTTAGAGACAGTTCCATGGAAACATGCACAAGAAGATTTAAGTGTGAACCACACATTTTATTGTTACTTTTTACTTATGTTTCTATAAATTACTACTATCCTATACATGTTTGACAAATAAATAAACAAATAATAATAAAAACATTACCCAAAACTGTACACAAAAAATGTGTCTATTAGAAAAGAATATATATATATATATAATTAATATACGGCCTGGCTTTTCAGGATTATGGCAACATAATGCAAAATAGAAACATGTACCAAATATGTTAATTAGCAAAGGTGGCTTATGAAAATAGATGGCAAAGAAATGCATGGTTTAAAATAAATAAATAATGCAGAATGATGCAGAAATTGTATAAATGGGCTTACATCCCAAATGGAGAGATATCATATTTAGACCTATATTTTATTGCTAGTTATGTCTGTCCCATATGAAATTTCTTCTAAATAATTTTAGAACAACAGAACCTGTAAGCAATATATTTGATTATAAATATAACATGCAAAGTCTGTCATAACTCAAGATTTGGGTGTTATGGACCAAAATAACTGAAGTACACACTATGGCAAAGACAACCTTATACGGGTAGGCCTCAACTTATGACCATAATTAAGTGAGACAGTTGTTAAGTGATTTTACCCCATTTTATATCCTTTCTTGCCACTGTTGTTAAGTGAATCACTGCAGTTGTTAAATTAGTAACACAGTTGTAAAGTAAATCTGGCTTCCCAATTGACTTTGCTTGTCAGAAGGTTAGAAAAGATTATTATTTGACCCAGGGACACTACAAATGTCATAAGTATGAGTCAGTTGCCAGGCATCTGAATTTTGATCACGTGACCATGTGGCTGCTGCAATAGTTATAAGTGTGAAAAATGGTCACAAGTCACTTTTTTCTGTGCTGTTGTAACTTTGAATGGTCACTAAATGAATGTCAGTAAGGTGAGGACTACCTATTCAGGGAGTCCTCAACTTACGACCACAACTGGGATCAGAATTTCCATTGCTAAACAAGGCAGCTACTAAGTGAGTTGCCATGGTTTTTAAACAAATCATTGCAGCTATTAAGTGAATCACATGGTCATTAAACAAATTCAGTTTCCCCCATTGACTTTGCTTGTTGGAAGCCAGCCAGGAAAGTTGCAACTGGTGCTCCATGGGGATGCTGAGGCCATCATAAGTATGAGTACCAGTCATAAGTCACTCCCTTCAGTGTTGTTGCAACTTTAAACAGTCACTATTGTACAGTATTTTTATCATTTAAAGGAGTATTTCTACTCCGCTCCGCTTCATGCCTTTGTCATGTCTTTTGGGGATACCTTAAGCCAGAGGTCTTCAAACTTGGCAACCTTAACACTTGTGGACTTCAACTCCCAGAATTCTGGGAGCTGAAGTCCACAAGTCTTAAGGTTGCCAAGTTTGAAGACCCCTGCTTAAACCAATGTCTCTTTTTCTGGAGATCATGCATCACAAGCCCATGCATGAAAGCCAGTTTGGTCTAGTGGTTAAGGTACCAGTCTAGAAACTGGAATATTGTGAATTCTAGCCCCACCTTAGCCACTAGTATGAGATAGCCACTGGGTGATCTTGGGCCGGTCACGCTCTTTCAGCCCAATCCACTTCACAGGGTTGTTGTTGAGGAGAAAATAGGTGGTAGTAGTAGTAGTAGTAGTAGTAGTAGTAGTAGTAGTAGTAGTAGTAGGTAGGTTCACAGCTCTGAGTTATTTATTTAAAAATAATAAAGGTGGGATACAAATAATAATAATAATGCAACAACTTTCTGATATTCCTGAAAAATGCTACATGAGCATCTGTGCATGCTCTGAATAATATTTTCCCCCTTTAAAACCAGGCCTTTGCATACTCTATTAGAAACAGGCTACTGTCTTCCAAGACAGAATACAAATGTTCTCTATGCAACGATAGAACTATCCCCAAAATTTGTCAAACATCCTAGGCTTCCCAGTCAGACTGACTAGCTTGAATCCTTTGGTCTCACCTGAAAAGAAGATTCTAGTCTTTTCTGTTCCTGCAAATACTGATCATTAAATTCTCTGTTCTGAAACTCTGCCGCTGAAGGAACTGATATTTTTTCCTATACATCTGTTCTTAAGAAAGGCCAACCACGGTGATGCATTAAGCCCTAAATTTACTACTTGGAATACGGCGAGATTCTTTAATTTTGCAGTGTAAGGGTGATTTTCCTTACATTATGAGGTGACTGGTAGAGATACAAACATATCTTGCCCTGAATGGTATCGGCTTTCAAAGGATCCTAGAAGGTAAAAATGATACCAAATGGAAGTTGTCTACTTGTTCTTCATATCACCAGCTGATTGTTATTGTGCTTTACATAGCACTGGGAAGAATTTTTCAGCATCTCTTCGTACCACACGTGGATTATTCCATTATAGAAAGAACACTGCCGTGTTATTATGTATTATGTTCAAAAGGATGGAACTAAAGTTGTGCCTGAAAGCACTTTTTTCTTGTTGTCATTCTGTAGGAAGCATTTGAAAATATTTTGATAAATGGAACATTCTAGGCTTGCCCTTACTCAACAAAGACATCCTTTTGGAGTTTCAATGCTTTGTGCTTCAACCATTATAAATAAATATAACCTATTTGTAGAAATAGAAACTTGGACTACTCAGGGGCCCTGCAACCCTTAAAGGAGAGCAACTTCGGCTTAGACACACAGCACACACCGTTTGTGTCTACGTGATCTCAGATCAACCCCGGGGTTCTTCAGAGAGAAAATTCCTCTCTGGGAAGAATTTCATTCTGGACACTGGAGACCTGCTACTAATATCTGTAAAGCTAACCAAGATGGCAGATGGCTGAGTCCTGAGGGAGTAGGGGGGCATAGAAAAGCTACTAAATAAATAAATAAATAAATAAATAAATAAATAAATAAATAAATAAATAAATAAATAAATAAATAAATAAATAAATAAATAAATAAATAAATAAATAAATAAATAAATAAATAAATAAATAAATAAATAAATAAATAAATGTTTTACCGGCAAAGAAATTTAACACAAAAATAGGTTGTCACTAAAGCTACTGCCTGCAAAGCATAGGTGGGTTCCTGCCGGAGCTGTCCAGTATGCAGCTCTGGTAGGGAGCGGCCGATTGCGCAATTTGCACGCGACTGCTCCGGAGCCCTCTCTGCCGGTCCATCGCACGCATCGCCATTTTTTTCTGTGAATTTTTGGCCGATTTTGCTTTTGCACATGCGCGGAAGCAAAATCGTGCCAAAATCTCACGAGGGGACGTGAGAGACAGTGATTTTGGTGAGATTTTGCTTCTGCACATGTGCGGAAGCAAAATCTCGCTGAAATCTCTCTCGTGCGTACGTCCCTTCGCGAGATTTTGGTGAAGCATAGAGATGCTCATGCAGCACACCGGCACCTGTAAGGAAGCAATCCGCCGCTGCTGAAAGGTGAAAATGGAAGCAGTATGCTCCGTCCCATAATTGGGTAGACCAGGTTGTCCTGATAGACTGGTCCCACCAGAAAAAAAAAACACTGAAGATGGCAGTTAGTTTGCTCGATATAAAAGAAGACCCTGTGTTCTTCCTGTAAGCAAAATATATGCATCATCCACAATGAAGTTCAGGTTGTATGTTAAAAATATGTTAAAATATATTATGCCAAGCTTCTGTTAGGTAAATTAAATGGTATAAATGCTCATCCTTATTTTCATCAAGCTAGAAATAAGACATATATAGCATGTTACCAACAAGAAGCATGGATTGTATGGCTAAGTTAGTATTGTATGGCTTAAATCCAAGTTTAAACATCATTTCCAGTAAGCCTAGGAAATCTCAAGTCTGGGTGCCCAATATCTATCTTACGTATTTTTCTGTCATGGAGGAGAAGTATTTCATGTTCATACTGAAGTCCATATATAAGAAAATTCTTTGTATGTCAGTCTGAATTGCCAGCTATTGTATAGATCAGGGGTGTCAAACTCGATTTCATTACAGGCCGCGTCAGGGTTGTGTTTGACCTCGGAGGTGTGGGGGGCAGGGGGTATGGTGTGGTGTGGCCGGGGGGGCATGGCCAGCTTGACATCACTCATGTTGGGGGCACCTGTGGTGACCGAGTGCTCTGCCAGTGAAAAAGGGCTCTTGAGCTCCGTTTTCAACTGGGACGGCCTCCTGCAACTCTCTGCCAGTAGAAACAGAGTTCGGGGGGGGGCATCGTGTGGCCCTCGTGAGCTCTGTTTTCTCCTAGGACAGCCTCCTGCAACCCTCTGCCTGCAAAAATTGAGCATGTGGCCCACCCAAGCTCCATTGTTGCTGGCAGAGGCACCACAGGCCAGTCCTTCACTGTTTCCAGGGTGGCCCGCGGGCCAGATCTAAGCACCCCGTGGGCCGGATCTGGCCTCCAGACCTTGAGTTCGACACCCCTGGTATAGATGATCACAGACCGGCAAGGCAGTGTGCATCAATTCACACATGTTCTAGATCTTAGGATTCAGGTTTGGAGAGGCAGGTTTAGGTAGACCCCATAAACCATTTTGTTTCAAGTTCTGAGTAATATCCTTTCACTGGCAATCACATATTACATTTTGGAGCACTGCAAATATTAAATATTAAAGCTCTCACAAAATTTTACTGTCACCACAAATGATGCACCATCCAATAACAATCCAAAATGTATAGCAGCCTAAGGCAGACAACTGACACTGCCACACTAACACAGTTGCTTGTAATATAGGTAGTCCTCAACTCACAACCTCAATTGAGCCTAACATTTCTGTTGCTAAGTGAGACATTTGTTAAGTGAGTTTTGCCTCATTTTTTGCTACAGTTGTTAAGTGAATCATTACAGTTGTTAAGTGTTTGTTAAGTGAATCTGGCCTCCCCATTTATTTATTTATTTATTTATTTATTTATTTATTTATTTATTTATTTATTTATTTATTTATTTATTTATTTTGGTTTTCTTATATGCCGCCCAACTCCCGAGGGACTCAGGGCGGCGTACAGCAAAAATACAAGAGCACCAACAAATAAACATTGATTAAGAGCAAATATAAAAATTAAAAATGCATTATTAAAAAACATCCATCAGCCAGACATACCCGGGGGAGAGCTCAGATGGATTAGTCTCTACCCCCTGCCTGCAGGAAAAGCCATGTCTTAACGGCTTTTCGGAAGGCCAGCAGGGTGGGGATGGTTCGGGTCTCTGGGGGAAGTTGGTTCCAGAGCACGGGGCCCGCCACAGAGAAGGCCCTCCCCCTAGGCCCGCCAGCCGGCATTGCTTGGCTGACGGGACCTGGAGGAGGCCAACTCTGTGGGCCCTAACCGGTCGAAGGGAAGTATGAGGCAGAATGCGATCCCGGAGATAGCCTGGTCCTAAGCCATGAAGTGCTTTAAAGATGATGATCAACACCTTGAATTGTACCCGGAGACCGATGGGCAACCAATGCAGCTGGCGGAATATAGGTGTCACGTGGGTGTACCTTGGCACACCCACCACAGCACGTGCAGCCATATTTTGCACAAACTGAAGTCTCCGGATTGACTTTGCTTGTCAAAAAGTCACAAAAGATTATCATATGATCCCGGGACACTGCAAGCATTATAAGTATGAGTCAATTGTCAAGCATCTGAGTTTAGAATTCAGGGGTGAAATGCTCCCGGTTCGCTCTTACCTGTCGGTCGTCGCAGAGCCGATGGAGCTGGTGGCACTCACGGTGCTGGGCTGCCCCTGCCCGCTTCCCATGCCTGCCTGGATAGCCTGCATTTGAGTTCTTTTGCCCTCTGCGCATGCGCAAAGCATTCTGCATGCACAGAGGGCAAAAGAACTCAAATGGCGGTGCCCAGGCAGGCGTGGGAAGCGGGCAGGGGCAGCCCAGCACCGCGACTGCCACCAGCTCCATCGGCTCTGCGACAACCGGCAGGTAAGAGCGAACCGGGAGCATTTCACCCCTGGTTTGGATCACATGACCATGGGAATGCTGCAATGGTTGTAAATGTGAAAAATGTTCATAAGTCACTTTTCGCAATGACGTAACTTTGTAAAGTCAATAAATGATCTGTTGCAAGTCAAGGACTATCTGTATTGCATTTCATAATGGGCAGATTGTTAGGAAGAGAATTACTCTCCTCAGAGGCGATGGATCGGGCTTCCCTTTTGAAGACATTGTTACTTAGAAAATAAAGCCCGAGATTCAAATACTAATAAACAAAATATTTATTTCAGTAGAAAAATAATAAAGAATTCTTATTAGGACTACATTGTATCGGCTAAGAAAATAAAACAGTTCTACCTTCGGTAGAGATGGCGATGAGAAAAGGAAAAGGAGTTGACCTCAGGAATGTAGACATGCGTACTAGAATATATCATACGTCTGTCTGACCATAGATATAATAACACAGTAGAACATAGAGATGCATAAACTGACAATATTCACATCGTGACACAGATGACCTGCAAGGTCCCTTCTGACTCTGTTAATCTGTTAAATCTTGGCATAAGCAACCAAATGATTTTTTTTTTCATTTTTATGGCTTCCTAAACATTTTTACTTTGCCTCCCTTGGTTTAATGATAGGATCCACATGGCTGTTGTTCTGTAAAACACTGAGAGCACATTGTTAAATTAGGAAATCTGAGAAAGGTTATTAGAAAAAAAATCACTGTCTAAAACAATCTTCCAAGTATCTGAACATTTTGGCCATACTAAATAGTCAAGAAGATATAGGTAGGAGTATGATGAAATGCGAGGCATTGCTTCCCGTTCTTTAAAGAGAATAGAAAATAGAAACGTAAGTAGTTTTCCTGCTCTGTATGCCACAATTGATGAGCAAACTATTTGCTGCATCATCTGCTTCTATCAGTCAACCCTGATTTGGTTTGGATTTGTGATTCTTTTCCAGTTCAAGCATAAACAGACTCAAGATTCTTTGAGATTTCAAATTCTAGGTGACAAAAGGATTTATCAGTTGTCTGAAATAGAAAGGCAACATAACCACACCAACAACTGTTGCATTTGGGGCAGAGTGAGATGAAAATATCAAGGATGGCAGAGCTTTTAGAGAATTGGAAGCTTGCCAAGTTTGGCCGAATACCTTCAAGTATCGCAAAACAATAATGTTTTTAAAATATCTCCTCTGCATCCTACGGAGATGAGGAAAGTGCAGAAACTCTGGCTAGCAGAGTATAAGCTGTGTTGCCTCTAACAATCTGGGTCCTCATTTTACCAATCTTGGAAGGCCGGAAGGCTGAGTCAATCTTGAGCCCTGTCAGAATCAAACTCAAGACTGTGGGCAGAGTTTGCCTACAATACTGCATTCTAATCATTGCACCACCAGGGAAACCTGTGGTGTGTGTGTGTGTGTGTGTGTGTGTGTGTGTGTGTGTGTGTGTGAGAGAGAGAGAGAGAGAGAGAGAGAGAGAGAGAGAGAGAGAGATGGATGTTCCTATTACCTCTATCCCATACCTTATTCTATTACTATTACAATATTTTCTCTATTGTATGCTCTATACCAGTGATGGCAAACCTTTTTTTGCTCGGGTGCCAAAAGGGTGCGTGCGCGCGTGATAGCATGTGCACATGTGCCTACAGCCATAATGCACTGCCCTCCCCCCGCACATGCACGCAGACCTCACTGAACCTCTGGACCTCTGGTAGGCCCGTTGGGCCGTTTCTGAACTTCTGGTAGGCCCGTTGGGCCATTTTTCACCTTCCCCAGGCTCCGGAGGCTTTCCTGAAGCCTGGGGAGGGCAAAAATAGCCTCCCCCCACCCTCCGGAATGCCGAAAATCAGCGCACA
Organism: Diadophis punctatus similis; assembly: GCA_023053685.1. Classification (NCBI taxonomy): domain Eukaryota; kingdom Metazoa; phylum Chordata; class Lepidosauria; order Squamata; family Dipsadidae; genus Diadophis; species Diadophis punctatus. Next base: position 71,459,961 of record JALIGW010000002.1, on the reverse strand, counting down.
TAGGGAGCTGACATTGTTTAGTTTAGTTTAGTTTAGTTTAATTAAATTTATATACCGCCCTTCTCCAGGGGACTCAGGGCAGTGAACAGCCAAGTAAAAAATACAATATAAACATTAAAATACATTTAAAAGAAAATATTCTATGTGGCCCTAATTTAATACAATTAAAATTTAGTAAAATCTTAAAATTTTTAAAAACCCCAAAAACTTTTTCACGCCAGCCCGGCTTGATAAAAATAATACGTCTTGAGGGCACGGCGGAAGGTGGACAGGTCATGAATGGTTCTTAAGTCTGGAGGGAGCTGATTCCAGAGAGTGGGTGCTCCCACAGAGAAGGCCCTCCCCCTGGGCGTCACCAGCCTACACTGCATGGCTGATGGCACCCTGAGGAGGCCCTCTCTGTGGGAGTGCACTGGTCAATGGGAGGCAGTTTGTGGCAGCAGGCGGTCTCGGAGATACCTAGGTCCAATGCCATGGAGCATTTAAAGGTAGTAACAAGCACCTTGAAGCACACCCAGTAGACCACCGGAAGCCAGTGCAGCTCACGCAGGAGGGGTGTTATATGGGAGCGCCAATTAGCCCCCGAAACCACCCGCGCGGCTGCATTCTGGATCAGTTGGAGCCTCCGGGTGCTCTTCATGGGGAGCCCCATGTAGAGAGCTTTACAGTAGTCCAGATGCGATATGACCAGGGCATGGGTGACTGTGCACAGGGAATCCCGATCCAGAAAGGGCCGCAACTGGCGTATCAGGCGGACCTGATAAAAGGCCGCCCTGGTCACAGCTGTCAGATGGTCCTCTAAGGACAGCTGTGGATCCAGGAGGACACCCAGATTGCGAGCCCTTTCGGCGGGGGCTAGAGACTCGCCCCCGATAGTCAGAGATGGAATCATCTGACTATATCGAGACACTGGGAACCACAGCCACTCTGTCTTGGAAGGGTTGAGCCTGAGTCGGTTTCTCCCCATCCAGATCCGCACAGCTTCCAGGCACCGGGACATCACTTCAAGGGCATCATTGGGGTGGCCTGGGGTGGAAATGTACAGCTGTGTATCATCGGCGTACTGATGGTACTTCACCCCAAAGCCATGGATGATCTCACCCAGCGGCTTCACATAGATGTTGAACAGAAGGGGCGAGAGAATTGACCCCTGGGGCACTCCATATGTAAGAGGCCTTGAGGACGACCTCTGCCCCCCGCCAATACAAACTGCGACCGGTTGGAGAGAAAGGAGGAGAACCAACGAAAAATGGTGCCCCCTATTCCTAACTCTTCCAGCCGGTGCAGCATGATACCATGGTCGATGGTATCAAAAGCCGCTGAAGGGCCTAATAGGACCAGGACAGAGGAACAACCCCTGTCCCGAGCCCTCCAGAGATCATCAGCCAATGCGACCAATGCTGCTTCCATGCTGTGCCCGGCCTTGAAACCCGACTGGAACGGATCTAGATATGATGATTCCTCCAAGTACTGGGGAAACTGTTGTGCGACCACACTCTCAACAACCTTCGCCACGAAGCGAAGGTTGGAGACAGGGCGATAGTTAGCTAAAATTGCTGGGTCCAGGGAGGCCTTCTTGAGGAGAGGCCTCACCACCGCTTCTTTCAAAGCCGTGGGGAAGTAACCCTCCCCCAAAGAAGCGTTAATAATTCCCTGGAGCCAGCCTCGTGTAACCTCCCGGGTAGCCAGCACTAACCAAGAGGGACACGGGTCCAATAAACATGTGGCTGCACTGAGCCTCCTTAGAATCTTGACCACATCCTCAGGGGTCACTGAGTCAAACTCTTCCCAGATAACGTTCTCAAGACTATTCCCTGTCACCGCGTCCGTATCCACCCAGTTGGAGTCCAGTTCCCCCTGAATCTGAGCGATTTTGTCATGCAGATATCGTCCAAAGTCCTCAGCCCTGCCTTCCAGGGGATCCTCCCGCGCTTCTTGATGGAGTAAGGAACGGGTCACCCTGAACAGGGCTGTTGGACGATTCTCTGATGACGCGATAAGAGCGGAAAAATACTTCGATTTCTCCGCTTTTATCGCCAGTAGGTAGGTCTTAATATGCGACCTTACCAGTGTTTGATCAGATTCAGAGAGACTGGCCCTCCAACCACTCTCTAGGCATCTTTTCTGGCGCTTCATCTCCCTCAGCTCCTCAGTAAACCAGGGAGCCGAGCAGGATCAGAGCCGAGTCAGAGGCCACAAAGGCACAACTCGGTCCAAGGCCCCACCGGCCGCCCTGTCCCAGGCGGCAACCAGGTCCTCGGCCGAGTTGAGGGCTAGATCATCAGGAAGTGGCCCAAGCTCCGTCTGGAACCTATCCGGGTCCATCAGGCGCCTGGGGCGGACCCATCTAACTGGTTCCGCCTCCCTGCGGTGTGGGGAAGCGGTACGGAGGTCTAGGTGAAGGAGTGAGTGATCTGACCATGACAAGGGTTTATTGACTACATCCCCTATATCAAGACCACTCAACCACTGGCCAGAGACAAAAATCAAGTCTAGAGTGTGTCCTCCCTCATGTGTGGGGCCATGAACTAACTGGGTTAGGTCCATGGCCGTCATGGAAGCCAAGAACTCCCGAGCCAACTCAGATGTTTTACCAACGGATGGCAGGTTGAAATCTCCCATGACCAAAAGCCTGGGTGTGTCAACCGCCACCGTGGCTATCGTGTCGAGTAGCTCAGGCAGGGCAGCTGCTACACGGCAGGGAGCCAGGTACGTAAACAGCAAGCCCTTCTGAACCCCCTGGCCCCATTTCACAAGGAGGGACTCACAACCAGCTATCTGTGGCACAGTGGTCTCCCTTGGCCCAAAACCCTCATTAATAACAACCGCCACCCCCCCCCGCACCTCCCCTGAGCCCTCGGCTGATGGAATGCTCTGAAACCTGGTGGGCAAATCTCCACCAGAGGGACACCTCCCTCCGGCCCCAACCAGGTCTCCGTGATACCCGCCAGGTCCATTCCCCCCTCAACAATGAGATCGTGAATGAGAGGGCTTTTATTTACCATGGACCTGGCATTGCATAGCATCAGCCAAAGACTCGGGTCCTGAGTATCTAAGCCACCCAGTATCCGGGGTGAGCTGTAGAGACCGGGACGCGCAGTCGCTTTTAAGCAGCAAGTGCGCACCCCCCATACATGATATGGTCTCTTGCTCCCGATTCCATATCTGCCCCTTCCCATCACCGTGCAACCCTCATTCAAATGTCCATTTTCCATAGACTGCTCCCCAATACCTCGCCCAACATCCTCTCGCTCGTTACCCCCTGCCGGGCTATGCGCCAGCCTAGGAGGATTTCCCCCCCAATCCCCCTTGGTTGTATTCCCAATTCCCCTTAAAACATATTTATACATTAATTTAAACAAAAAAACCTCTTAAATCCCTTTTTGTTGCATGCCATCTCTCAGGGCTCCAAAGCCCGTCATCGAGGAAGGCCCTTGATAATACAGGGGGCCATCGCCGCGAGGGGGGGGCATCTCGCAGTGCAAACAGTTCCCTTGGAGAGTAGCCCATCACATAAATGGTGGGGTGAGGAGAGGGGGCTCCAGATCCATAAAAGTCATATTTCGAGGGGTTGAAGAAGTAAAAAGATGTTGAAGAGGCTAAAGCAAGGAGGTTGAGGTTTGGGCCCCTACATTCTCCCACAATGAAGGGGCAGTCAGATTAAGTGTCTGCAGGCAGGAAAGCCGGCCCATCCATTCTCTCACAATGGTAGATGATAAGAAGTTCTGGTGAGCAAAACTCCGTTCCAGCCTGCTGATGAGAATAAGTTTCCATCGGACTAGCCTCAGTAACTCCAGCCCGCCTACCATCTCTTTCTCCTCAAGCCAGAAGTCACTGGATAACAGATGGAAATAGATGATATATTTCCAAGTTCGAAGGAGGGAGCAAAAACATTACCTATAAGGTAAATGATGATGATAGTAATAAAACGCCCAGAGGTTATATAATGGCCATAAGATGATCCCCGAGGCAGCTGGACAATAAACCTCGGTCTATTCAATCTGGGTCTGTGGAAGGGTGTGCTGCAAAAGATGGCATAGATGTCAACAAATGCCAGCAGCAACACCAGCGGCATCCTCACAGCAGCTTAGCAACTCCGGCAGCTCCAGGTTTTTCCAGCTGCCGGCATATCCCAGATAGAAATCTGGGAGGGTGCACCAAACCCCCTCTACCAAGGGGGGGGTGCACCAGGCTTCCTCCATGTTCCGTTCCTCCCCGCTCTGCCAGAGCTCTGCTGGACCCCCCACCATCTCCAGTCCCATGGGGGCCAGCACTCAGAGACCTGCCTGTTGTCAGAGTCCAGCAAGGTTCTCCACAAAGCTCCACAAAACTGCTGGAATATCTGGAAGCATGAGTAAACGCTGAGAGAAGCCATCGTCGTGGCTGCCTATCCCACATTGCTCCGCCTTTTTTCCCTCGTTGCTGAGCTGTCCTAATACCTATTCAGGCAAGAGAGGCTCGTTAGGCATGTCCAGCCTTCGGCTCACTGGGCGTGGGGCCAAAACAAACAAAGCTGGCACCCAACGCCTGCAGAGACCCCCATTTCCTCACCATTTCCACAGCGTTCACCAGGGAGCTGCCATTCTAGCGCATGCTCAGATCAGATCTCATGTACCCTCAGATATGGCTCCATGTGCCACCTGTGGCACGCGTGCCATAGGTTCGCCATCACAGCTCTATCCTATTACTCTTACCATTAGTGTTTTCTCTATACTTTATCATCATTTCTATTCTATGCTCTGTACAGATTCTGTTCTATTTTTCTTTTCCTTCCCTCTGGGATTTATTCCGCTTGTTTCTCCTCTGTTAATGGCCAGAAAGTAGAGCAATTGCAACTTTCCAAGTTGTACTTTCCTTTGTGGCCCTCTATTGTCTTTTTTCCCAACTTCTGGGTGGTCCACTCCTTCTGAAAGGCAAAACAGCTCCTTTCTTTAGGCTGCTGCATGGAAGCTGTTGCTGGTGGTTGCAGAACTCCCAATTCAGACCACGCCTCTTCTCCCCTCCCAGCTCCTCCCTCCCCTCCCAACTCCTCCCTCCCCTCCCAACTCCTCACATCCTGTCTCAAGGTCCCCTCCCAGCTCGTCCCACCCAGTCTTTGTTGGCAAGTCTGCCCTGCTGAGATTGGAGGAGAAAGGCTTAAAGATTAAGGGGGAAAGCAGGAGAGGGGATTGAAATTTGGTTCACACAGCCTGCTCTTCTAACAGTTCTTTTTAAGATTCATACAGTAGAGGACTTCCTCTTTAAACAGGAGGCTGAAAGTTGCTAGCCCTGGTAGTTAGAAAGGATGACATGAAACAGATTAAAAACTAAGCACGATAACACCAAATATCATACAAAAATAGAAAACTCCGCATAAGCAAGTCACATTAAAAATGGACTGAATTTCAATAAACAGAGGCCTCTGTAAGTAAAACAGGTTTGCAATTCGCACTTCAGGGAGATCAAGCAACAGAGACCCAAGTCGAGAGAAGATGCTGTCAGCGAGCAAATGCAAATTAAGTTGCGCATGAAACAAGTGTTATCTGGAAAAAAAGATGCAACCTTCACACCCTCTTCTCACAAAAGCTGAAGTTTAGCCTGCAGGAAACAAATACTACTCAGGAGTGATACATTCCCTTCCTCCAACACCACCCCACCCCGAAAAAACCCCAACAGAAATCTTTTTCCTGTATGCCATGTTCAGAATAATCAATCGTAAAAGCAGAAGTGATTTGTCATATTATGGGAATAAACACCTCAGGAAATTTAAAATATTGTTGTGGGTATATTCATCTATGTTCACAATCAGGGACCACTGCAGCAACCCTTTCTATAGGGTTCCCCCTGTAAATTAAAGCAAAGGTGAGTGAATCCATCATTAATTATTCTTTGGGTTTTGTTCTTAGTCAAACGAGCCACTGAGTTGGTGGTTCTGTTTTGGCTTTGAAATTTGAGGGATGAGTCATGTTTTGGCTGTCTCTGATGCATAAATGCCTCTTCAAAAAAAAATATCCTCTAAAGCCGACAAATGATATGACTGTGAACTGCTCAAATAAAATTATAAATGTCCATTTCTTTGTTCCTCCTCCTCCTCATTTTGGGAGTGAAGCTTGGGAATTTATACTCATTGCTTTATATGTGTCTTCTTTCAGTGGTGGGATTCAATTTTTTTTACTACTGGTTCTGTAGGCGTGGCTTGGTGGGTGTGGCAGGGGAAGGATACTGCAAAATCTCCATTCCCTCCCCACTCCAGGGGAAGGTTACTGCAAAATCCCATTTCCTCCCGATCAGCTGGGACTCGGGAGGCAGAGAATAGATGGGAGCGGACTCAGTGGAGCCAGTCATAGGTGGTATTTACCGGTTCTCCAACCTACTCAAAATTTCCGCTACCGGTTCTCCGGACTACTCAAAATTTCCGCTACTGGTTCTCCAGAACTGGTCAGAACCCACTGAAACCCACCTCTGCCATCTTTCTTTCAAGAGTTCTTCCTAGCCCCTTGCACAGATTCAACTTTTCAGTTTCAACTTCAACCCCAAGAAAACTTTCAAGCAGAATTTCAGGTCATAGTAAGTAAACTATCTTAACCATCCTTTGCAAACCTGAAACTTCTGCAAGCGATCCAGCTCAGTTTTCAAAGAGGGTGGAATTGTAATTTGCTGGCTGAGACTTAAAAACAGTGTTGCTTCATCACCATTTTCTCAAATTCAGGACCCAATTTCTTTGAAATCTGATTTCTTGACCCCAATGAATTTCCAAGAGACCAGTTTAAGTGCTGCAGAATTCAAAATGAGTAACGTTCTCTACTCTAGTAACATGTCACTCAATTCAAAAAAGGAATGGTGTCATGAGTATGCATTAACTACTGCCATCCTATTAACTGGTAGGCAAAACAATTAAGTTCTTATATGAACAATATATTAATTTTAATTGATGGTTTCATACCTTCCTGAAGTGTCACTTGTGCTGGGTACATAATTACATGATTATAGATGTGTTTCCTTCTAGTCTGAACACTGAAATGTTCTTCAAAGAAAGGTGACGGGTGGGGATTCTTTTTAAAAATATATATATTATTCTTACAGAAAATGTGCCTAATATAACACAGCCAAACTACTTATTATGCCAAGGATGTAGTACATTACTACATCTGTTGTTTTACTTTAATTAATTACAACCAGGGGGGATTATTATTGAAATTGCAACAATAGGCCAGGCGGGTGGAAATTATTTCTGCGTTCCTAGGCTATGAAAACTGCACCTCTACTGCCAATAGGCTTAATGAAATATCCCGTTGATTCCAATGGGAGCCTTTTTATTAAACTCTTTTATTTTATGCCACTGTATAGAGGGGGTGGGGTCATTTTTGGAATGTGCTGAGCTTAGGGAAGGAAAGGATCACATGTCTTTTTAGTCACATTGATAACTATTGTTTCCTAATTGCTGTAATCAAATGAAGCAGCATAACAGACATGTTGCATATTATGTATTAAGTGTAATCTGTAGCTGGGCTCCAATTTTCAGTAAATATGTCCTAAACAGAGGATTGTTTCACACTTCATGCTCATTATAATAACTGAAGACTTTTAAGTGTGTAGGAGATGTTTTAAAGAGGAGAAAATACTTTTATAACAATAACAATATTACGGAGTTAAAAACTGTGTTCCATAGCTCCTTATTTTTTAAAACTCCGATGGGATCTTCTACTCTGGATCTTTAGGAAGCTCATGATATTTGGGTAAAATCAACATGTCTGGAAAGTCTCGACAATAAAAGACAATGAAAAGTATTTCTCGATATCACCCACTTAGAATGAGACGTTGTCTTCTTCCTGAACGTCCATTCTCGTATGGTGGAGCTAGCCTCCAAGATTGGGATGACACATTCTACAGCCAATTAGGACTGAGTCTGGAAACATATAAAAGCCAACATCTCCTGATACTCCCCCTCTTGAGACGAAGTACCAGTCCAGACTCCAGTGTACTCCCTAAGCCAATTCCCTCACCCTAGACAGAAGGGCGGGACTTGGAGGCTAGCTCCGCCCTACGAGAATGGACGTTCAGGAAGAAGACAACGTCTCATTCTCCATAGTGGGCGGAGCTAGCCTCCAAGATTGGGAAATGCCAAAGCGGTAAGTCCCTAGGGGGGGGCTCGATAGATCCAAGCTGGAACTTCGCGAAGTACCCGCCGCTAACAAAATGCGACGGCCAAAATCCGCCTCAGCGGACGCGAATTGGTCCAGCTTATAATGTCTCACAAATGGTGTCGGAGAAGCCCACGTCGCAGCCCGACATATGTCCTCGATGGACACGGAAGCAAACCACGCCGCCGTGGTCGCCGCGCTTCGGGTGGAGTGGGCTGTCAGCCGCGTCGGACGCTCGAGGCCCACGGTGTCGTATGCGAACGCGATCACCGATCGTATCCAGCGACCCACCATGGCCGAAGAAGCCTTTCGTCCCATGGACGCAGGCGACACCCCGACAAACAATGCTTCCGAACGACGGAAGGGTGCCGTGCGCTGGAGATATACCTCAAGGGCTCGCTTGATGTCCAGGTACTGGGAGCTGAGCTCGGTAGACGTGGACGGATCCGTTTGGAAAGCCGGAAGCACCAGCTCCTGTGCACGGTGAAAATGTGTGTTCACCTTGGGAATAAACGTTGGGTCTAGACGGAGGATAACTCTGTCGGGACAGAAACGGCAGAGGTCGGGTCGAGCCGATAGGGCCGCGATCTCGGAGATGCGGCGAGCCGAGGTGATCGCCACCAGGAACACCACCTTCTCCGTCAAGTGTAAAAGAAACGCCGTTGTAAGAGGCTCGTACGGAGCCGTCGCGAGAGAGAGCAGCACCTTTTGAAGGTCCCACGAGGGATAACGATGTACTACTGGCGGGGCAAGATTGGACGCTGCTTTCAGAAAGCGTCGGATCAAGGAGTGGTGAGCCAGCGGCTCCGAGTCTAGGCTGGAGAGAACCGTGGAGAGTGCGGCCACCTGACGTTTCAAGGTGTTAGGAGCGAGGCCATTGGCCAAGCCAGCCTGGAGAAACTGCAGGACCTGTATGACCGAAAGGTCCACGGGAAACACCGCAGTGCCGGCGCACCAGTCACAGAACACCCGCCAGGTTGAGTTGTAAATCCTAACCGTGGACGCCCGACGGGCAGATAGTAGGGTCCCGATAACGTCCTCCGGCACCCCGCGTATCGTCAGGGTGCGCCGCTCAATCGCCAGGCGGTCAGTTGATACCAGTGCGGATCTGGATGCCGCACTGATCCCTGGGAGAGCGACGACTCTGTCGGCGGGATCCTCCAAGGTGGTTCGATGGAAAGAGATCGGAGGTCCGCGAACCAGGTCCTCCGCGGCCAGTGCGGGGCCAGAAGTATCACTTCCGCCCGTTCCTGTAGGATCCGACGAATAACCCGCGGTATCACTGACAGGGGTGGAAAAGCGTACAATAGGCCCCTCGGCCAGGGGCAGCGAAGAGCATCCACCCCTTCCGCCCCGTACATCTGGTACCGGCAGAAGTACCGTGGAAGCTTCGCATTCTGAGGTGTCGCGAAGAGGTCGACCAGCGGCTGGCCGAACCTGTTGGTCACTTCGCGGAACAGGCCCTGGTCGAGGCTCCACTCCGTGGAGTCCACCTCGTGGCAGCTGAGCCAGTCCGCGGTCCGATTGGACTCCCCCGAAATGTGTTCCGCCAAGAGGGACTCCAAATGTCATTCGGCTCACAGACCGAGGGCCCTGGCCTCCGACATCAACTGGTGTGACACCGTGCCCCCCTGCCGGTTGACATGAGCTTTCACTGTCACGTTGTCGGTTAACAAGAGGACGTGACGGCCGGCCAGGAGGGGCAGGAACTGTTGAAGGGCGAGGAATGCGGCCCGTAATTCCAGCAGGTTGATGCTGAGGGATGCCTCCGCCGTCGTCCAGGTGCCCTGGGCCACCTGGTGCCCAGAATGAGCTCCCCACCCCCGGAGACTGGCGTCGGTGGTTACCGTCAGTCGTCGGGGCTCGTTGAATTCGGTTCCCCTGGTCAGCGCCGGTGACTGCCACCATTGCAGGGAGCGACGTACTGGCTCGGGCAGGCGTACCTTCGACGACGATGCGCTCCGATTCGCCCGCTGGAAAGGTAAGAGAAACCACTGTAACTCTCTGGAGTGCAGCTGCGCCCACGGAGTAACGTGGATGGCAGATATCATTTTGCCAAGCAGCGAGGACAGGGTGCTCAGGGGGACAGAGCCCAACCTGAGTACCTCCCCGGCCAGTCCAGACAGGCTGTCCTGGTGTTCCTGGGATAAGTAGACCCTGTCCTCCAGAGAGTCAATGACGGTGCCTAAGTGAGTGATTCTGTGTGAAGGCTCCAGCTGGCTCTTCTCCAGGTTTACCGAGAAGCCGTGGGAGCGAAGAACTTCCAGTGTGTGTTGGACATGGTCCGGGGCCTGTGCCTGGCAGGATGACAGAATGAGTATGTCGTCCAGATAGCACTGCACCCGGATAGGAACGGCCCGCAGGTGGGCCGCGAGGGCTGCCAGCACCTTGGTAAACACCCTGGGGGCCGATGACAGGCCAAAGAGCAAAGCGGTGTACTGGTAGTGCTCGTCTAGGTAGCAAAAACAGAGATACTGCTGATGGGCTGGATGTATGGGGACGTGGAGGTAAGCCTCTGTAAGGTCGATGGACGCCATGAGGTCGCCGTCCCGTATGCAGGTAAGGATAGACTGCAAGGTAGTCATTTTAAACTTTTTGTAAATCAAACATTTATTCAAACGTTTAAGATCTAGGACAGCTCTCCACCCTCCCGAGGACTTCTGGACGAGGAACAGGATCGAATAAAACCCCCGGCCCCGCTGATCCTCCGGCACACGCTGAACCGTGTTGATATCGAGGAGATGCCGGATGGCGGCCAACATGAGCGACCTTTTTTGCGGGTTGGATGAGCGGGGGCACCTCAGGAAGAACCCTGGGGGGGTGGAAATGAAGTCCAGTGTAAGGCCGGACGCGACCGTCTCATGGACCCACGCATCTGTCGTGATGGCTTCCCACCGCCTAGCAAAGAAGCGTAGGCGGCCCCCAATGGGAGGACCGGTGTTGCCTATTTGTAACGGCGGAAGGGGCGACCGCCGGCAGCCCGAAAAGGGCGCTTAGTGGAACTATCCGCCCGGCGCCTATCTTGGCCCTGATTTTGCCTTCCCCCCGACTGCTGCCTGCCCTGATTGTATGAGGGCTGCCTGAAAGGGCGCCTAGGGTAGGTGGAGGAGGTGGAAGGGGCGGACGAGGAAGCCTTCGCTTGGGCCTTGCGAGTGGCATTCGGCAGAACCTTTCTCTTATCCTTGGATTCCACAAGGTAGGGATCCAAGGCATCCCCAAAAGGGATTGACCCTTCACGGGTGCCACTGCTAGGTGCCATTTGTGGCGGCAATCCGCCGGCCAACTGCGCAGCCAGTGCATCCGACGAGCCACGACGGTGGACCCCATCGACCTGGCTGCGAATCGAGAAGCCTGGAGGGTAGCGTCGGAGGTGAACTGGCTGGCGGCGATCAGCTTGTTGATGTCCTGTCTGGTTCTGGTGTCGACATCGGGTAGATGCTCCTGGAGGCTCTTCAGCCAACGGATCGATGTTCTGCAGAAAAATGATGCCGTGGACGCGGCTCTGATGGCCCAGGCCGCGGACTGGTGGGCTCGCTGCAGCGCCTGTTCCGTCCTGCAATCCTCGGGGCGCAGGAGTTCCTCCGAATCCCCCGGCATCTGGGCGGTGGTGTACAGCGCCTTGATAGGTGGATCAACCGGGGGGATAGGGAGATGCTGGGCCAAGGCCTGATCCACGTTGTAGAAACGTTTGTCAACCGTGGTAGGGTTCGCCCCGGCAGAGGGGGCCTGCCACTGCTTCAGCACGGAATCCACGAACAGGAGTTGGTATGACCTCAGCCTGCGAGGTGGTCTCCTCAAATAGGGGGTCCACCTCCTCCTCATCGGCTGGCTTGACCGCGGCTGAGGAAACCTTGGCCGTTGCCTTGGCCTTGTGGAGCAATGACTTGAAGAGACCAGCGTTAAACAGGCCTGTTGTAACTGGTGTCTCCGGGGCCATGTCCTCATCAGCCGAGAGGTCCAGGTCCTGTTCCATATCCTCCAGGTCTCGGATTGAGCCCGGGGTCTCTGACAACGCCTCCTGTCCACCTTCCACAGGCTCTGTGTCGGTTGCTTGAGCCGAGGAGGTGGCCCTGGATGGGACCCTGGGGATGACAGGGGCTGGTGTTGTAGCGGTAGCCTGCTTGAGGCCTGCTTCGATTCCCTTCTGGATCGCAAATTGAATCAGGGCCTGGACCTCGGGGCTCTGGAGGTGGGCGGAGGCAGCGGCTGATGGTGGGCTGCGCTCCTTGCTGGCCCCGGTTCTGGTGTCCTCCCAGACATCCCCATCACCCAGACAGAGGTCAGGGTTATCCAGGGATAGTGCCCCAGAAGATTGTCTGGAGCGGCTGGGAGGGCGAGAGACAGCCGTCTTGGGTGGTGGGGCCCCAGTGGTGCTGCAGGTGGGGGGGGCAGAAGCAGGTGTGGGGGTGGGCGTGCGCTCCTTGGAGCCTTCCGGGGTTTTGTGCCGGTCCCCCCCCTGCTGAGCCAGGCGTTTGCCTTTATCGGAGGCATAGTGAGGTGGGGTAGAATGCTCCCTGCTAGACCTTCGCCTGACAGGAGATCGATCCCTGCTGGAAGAGCCCTTGTCACGCCCCTGCCTCTCCCTGCTCTCCTTGGGGGCCTTGGAGCTGCCTTTGCTCGATTTGGCCTGTTTGTCGGCCATCGGGCTTATAAACGCAGCGAGTGAGTGCTTGGTGAACCGAGCTGCAGGACGGGCCGTTCGTCCGGGCCTCTCCGCTACGGCTGCGAGGGCGATCAAAGAGCCGGCAGCCAAGATGGGGCAGAGGGCCTGTAATCAGGGCCGCGCGACTCCAACAAGGCCCATAAGTAGCTGCGAGGGCGAGTGGCGCTTGGGTAGCTCGGGCGCGATGGGCGGCGGCGAACTGCCGATGAGGTAGAACGGCTGACAACTGAACTGCGGCTGCGCGAGGCGGCTCCCTGGATACCCGGATCCTCTGACGTCACCAACGATCTGCGGCTGCGCCGATACACCAGGCGAGGGCGGGGGAATGGAACGGAGCTGGTCGCCGCCCCTCGGAGCAATTCCTTTTGGCGCCAAGGCCCGAAGCCGCAGTTCGCCCGAAGTGACAGTTATCGCCCGATAAGCCCCGCGGAAGGCCGGGAATCAATCCGGCCGACGATCCCTTCAGGTGCGGCCGTGGGGCGACCCAGGAGCCCACGAAGGCCGGAAGAAGGGAGAGAGATGGGCGAGCGCTCAAGCGTGGAGCTTCTGCGCTACGAAGCTCGGCGGGGTCCTCAGACGGCCTATCTCTCTCCTCACGGATGTGGCACAGGCCACCCTGGCCCAGTCGCTCAAGCGCTAGGCTTCTGCGACGTTAATTCCAGTCACGTTGAAAAGGCCAGGCCGTAAATGGAAGGGAGTAGCCAACCACACCCGGTGGCACTCTGGCAGGCGATGGGTAATTAATCCCTACGCCGGTTATCCACACAGCAGGTGGCAAGCGTGTGGGCAAGCACTCACGTTTGACAGTAGAGATGAAATTGTAGAATCTGGAGAAAGATGCAAAATTAGGGAGACACAAGTCCTTGACTAAGACTGAGTCGAAAGAGGGGGAGTATCAGGAGATGTTGGCTTTTATATGTTTCCAGACTCAGTCCTAATTGGCTGTAGAATGTGTCATCCCAATCTTGGAGGCTAGCTCCGCCCACTATGGAGAATACACAATTTTGCACTGTTTAGAATCTATCTTATTTTTGCAAACAAACCATGCTCTAAGTCACTTCATCCCAGTACTCAGAATTTTCAATGCTCTTAAATTATTTTAAATAATCAAGTTACATAAATTCTTAATAAAATGCAAATTGAACTCCCAACCTTAACTGCTACACCTAAGTTGCAGAACCATTCCTTCCAGGGAACTTCCCACCACATCCGGGAGAAGAGGGATCTCCTTCCCAAAACCATCAAATTTCCCAAATGGCTGAAGCTTTATAGATGTTATATTGATCAAAGTGATTTCTACACACCAGTGCAGAAGCAGTTCTGATTGCAATTATATTTGAAAGCTGATCTTTTTTTCTTGTGTGTGTGTGTGTGTGTGTGTGTGTGTGTGTGTGTGTGTGTGTGTGTATGTGTGTGTGTGTTTGTGTTTGGTTCAGAGATGGTTTTGTCTGAAACTAGAGTAATCTGATTTTTACCTTTTCAGTGTTGCAGTTATTTATTTATCTGTCTGTCTGTCTGTCTGTCTGTCTATCTATCTATCTATCTATCTATCTATCTATCTATCTATCTATCTATCTATCTATTTATTTATTTATTTATTTATTATATTTATATGCCGCCCAACTCCCAAAGGACTCTGGGAGTTATGCAGTTTTTTAGTGGTTTATGACCAATTGCTATGTATTCTTGCTTTTTCTTACTTCTACTTATCTTCTTACTATCCTACTCATTTCCTATTTCTCATCTGGTGGGTTGATATTGTTTAGAGAGTGTGGTTCATCCTCCCTTCCGTTCAAGCTGTTGTGGCCGTTTACGATATAGTTAAAAGTGTGGGCTTAAACCCTCTGTTTACAAAAATGCTTTTCATTTGCAGATGACTTGAGATACAAGAAGAACGGCAGGATTTCATCTGGACAGCTTCTATTCATAGTAACCACTTTTATTTTATTTTTTTTAAATAAGTAGACAAATGTATGCAATGTGAATTTAACACAGACGAAGGGTTTGAAACACCTTTTGGATTGTGTCAAGTGGGATTTATATGGCATCAGGTTATGTGTAAGTTGAGGAAACAGACTGAATGATCACTTTTGCACTTCTTTTGGACAGGTGGAGGTGAGGACTGATGTGCTCTTGGTGTACGTTGGTTGGAGATCAGCAAAAGTAGGGTAGATCCAGGTTTGCTTTGAATTGCTTTGTCAGAATTAGGCAGTAGAAGTGTCCTAAGGGACATAACTCTAGAAGTTCTGCAATGCTAATTAATTTGTTGGTGATGTATTCATTAGAAGGTAAAAGAGATCACAATTATTATTTAACTTGCAGAATTCACTCTCATATATTATCATCAGCACATTTAGAATATCTTGAAAATCACTAAGAAAAGTGTTAACTCCTTTGCATAACATTCTAGATATTTTTAAACACTCTATGTAAGACTAAGTAATTTCCCCTTCTCTGCTAAGATACATTTACATTTCTACCAGATAAAATGTTCATTGTGCTCATTTTTAATGTTCATATATGGGTATGTGTTCTCAACTTATGGCCATTTGTGTACAAATGTACAAAGCTACAATGGAGCTGAAAAAAAATGACTTATGACTGGTTCTCGCACTTATGACCATCGCAGCATCCCCACAGTTATGTGATCAAAATTCAGGCCCTTGGCAACCAGCATGTATTTGTGATGATTACAATGTCCCAGGTTTCACCTGATTGCAAACTTCCCAGGAGACATCTGACAAACAAAGTCAATGGGGGGAAGCCTGGATTCACTTATCACTCATGTGATTCACTTAATGACTGCAGCAAAACAAAGGTTATAAAATTAAGCATGACACAATAATTGCATCACTTAGTGACACAAGTTCCGGTCCCAAATGTGGTTGTAAATCAAGGACTACCTCTGTGTGTGTGTATGTGTGTGTGTGTGTGTGTGTGTGTGTGTGTGTGTGTTGCATTATTATTATTATTATTATTATTATTATTATTATTATTATTATTATTATTATTATTATTATTATTATTATTATTATTATTATTATTATTATTATTTGAAATATAATTAAACCACTACGAATACGTCTTTCAAAAACTGCTTTCCGTAGGAGGTAGGGCTTTCCTGGCTTCGCCAACATACTTTATTTGCAAGGGAGCAATATCCCATTTTCCTAGCAGCCGTTAACAACTCAGATGATTAGGGAATTAGGCAGACAGTTCTGGCATCCATTTCATATTGCATGGATTGTGAAATAGACACGCTTGTTCATTAATTCGATAATGGAAGTATTCTGATATGAGATGAGAGATGGATATAATGTGTTTATTCTGAAGCTTCCAACTCATTTGCAGCTAGTCTCCAATAAGCCAGAAAGAGAAGGATGTTGTACCGAGACTGCTTGTTCAGGTCAGACTGAGTCAGTCACAACATCAGATGTTCAGACAAAAGAAGAGAACATTTGCTGATATTTGGATTGAATGCTTTTTTTGGACTTCTAGCGAATCATCACCAGAGCTTTCTATATAGGTATCTTCATCGCTGTTGACATTACATAATAAGGATCACTAATACAATAAGTGCAATGAAAAAAGGCTACCCTGATTATATTATTAAAGTTTGTTTCAAAAATCAAAACCAGAAGCTCACACAGATGACTGATTCACCTGGATTCATAAACTTCTTTATAATCATAGTAATATATAAATTTACAATACCACAAGTAGAATTCTTCTTCAATCAGTTACAGGTAAACATAAGCAGGAGAGTTAGTTTCATTTCAGCAGAGCTCAGACAAGCATAGAGTGGACAAGAGAGCAGAGTGGGCAGAGAGCAGAATGGAGAGAGGACTGGAGCCACCCCCAGCCTTAAGCTTAAGTATTCAGTTTTGATTCTCTGCACAGACTCAGAAGTGGTTAGCTCCCATTGGCTGACTTAGTTGCTATGCCTATTTATTGGCTAACCTTGTTAACATGGCTCTCCCAGTTCATGAATATCTTAACATATATCTAGGAACTGCTAGCAATAATTCTTAGCTTCCCTTAAACCTTTCCAATTTTGAATTCATTCTGTGTTCATTATCTTAAGAAATAATTGCCAAATGTTATCATGGAACTGTGGCCACATTTTCATATGTATGCGAGTATGCATGTGTGTGTATACCTATATAAGTGTGTGAGAGAGACTGTGTACATGGGTAGAAATGCATTTTAGCAGTTTTCTACAATAATATGCATTGTGTGCACCTTCTCCAAATATTTGCAGTTTTGTATACAGTTTCATTGTTTGAACTACATTATAAAATATAACATTTGGAAAACTTAGTATTGAAGTATTCCAATTTCTACACATGTTCAGGAACAGAAGCTGATTACAACTGATTTAAAACTTTAAAAAAATCCCTCTAGCCATAAAAACACTGCACACCTAAGCAAAATACGCAATTATTGGCAAGGTATGGGATCCTTGGCACATGTGTTATTGCTCTTTATGGAATATACAGTACCTAAAGTGTTATACTTTTTTATGGTTTTCTCAAATCTTTGGTTGCATTTGTATTTCCTTCTACTTCAAAGCAGTATAAAAGTCTTCCAAAATGGTGTTTTTGCATGATCACTGGATGCGATAAAACGTTCTTCCTTTGCATTTCCAACATTTCTTGTTGCATGCTTTGTCTATCTTGGCAGTTGGTGGTGGAGTTATAAAGAACATTTTGCATCATTTTTCCATTAAATTATAGTTTGGAGTAAATGTTATTGATTTGATTTCCATAACTCTTTCTATTCAGTCACTGGGATTACTTCCCTCAAAATTTTGCATCCATTTTCTACAGTTTTTAATTTTGTCCATCTGTGTATCATACAGCCAGTAACTATTTAGATATGTCATTATAGATTATTTTGATTTTACAGAATTACAGGATAACAGAGCAGAAAGGGACATTGAAAGTCTTCTAGTTCAACCCGCTGCTCAAGCAGGAGACTGTATATTATTCACAACAAGCGGTTGTCCAATGTCTTCTTAAAATAAGGTGACCAGATTTTATTTTTTGTAAAGCAGGACACCATTGACGGGGGGGGGGGTTTCTAGGGGAGCAAGACGGGAGGGGTCCATCTCTCTTATCCTGCAGCTTTGTGCACCCCCCCAAACACCCCCCTTCATCGCAGCCAGGGGTGGGTTCCTACCGGTGCAGGCTTACCTGTTCGTCGCCGTAGAGCCGAAGAAGCTGGTGGCGTTTGCGGTGCGGGGCTTCCCCCGCCCGCTTTCCCCGGCCGCCGGGACATTGCCATTTGCGTTCTTTTGCCCTCTGCGCATGCGCAAAGCATTCTCCTTGCACAGAGGGCAAAAGAACGCAAATGGCGATGTCCCTGCGGCTGGGGAAAGCGGGCGGGGGAAGCCCCGTGCCACGAATGCCACCAGCTTCTTCGGCTCTGTGGCAACGAACAGGCAAGACCGCCGCTGCCCCTCTCACTACCCTCCCTCCCCA
Organism: Diadophis punctatus similis; assembly: GCA_023053685.1. Lineage (NCBI taxonomy): Eukaryota > Metazoa > Chordata > Lepidosauria > Squamata > Dipsadidae > Diadophis > Diadophis punctatus. Next base: position 71,441,695 of record JALIGW010000002.1, on the reverse strand, counting down.
CCTGGCAGGAGGAGGCAGGCGAGGCAGGAGGCAGAGGGCAAATTCAAATTTAAAAAGCGGGACTTTTTTGAAACGCCGCGGGACACGGGACAAATTATTAAAAAGCGGGACGTCTGGTCACCTTATCATAAAAACCTCTAGTGATGGAACACCTACAACTTCTGGAGGCAAGCTGTTCCACTGATTAATTGCTCTCACTGATAGGAAATTTGTACTTAATTCTAGGTTGGATCTCTCCTTGATAAACCTCCATCCGTTACTTCTTGTCCTCCCCTCAGGTGCTTTGAAGACTAGGCCGACCCCCTCTTCTTTGTGACAGCCCTTCAAATAATGGAAGACTGCTATCATGTCACCCCTAATCCTTCTGTTCAATTTCAAATTCTTTCACCTTTTTCAAGGTCTCATCTTCTTTGAGATCACTTTTTATTTTTCCAGTTATTTCTAGTCCCTAACTCTAGTAACCATGGTAAAGTCCTTCCTTTAATCTGCAATTCACGTTGTGTCTTAATCTGCTTTCCAAATCTGATTTTATCATGTTGGCATATGTAATTAAATCTTTTCTACAATAATCCCTAGAGCAAAAAGCAATGTTAATGGTGAGATTCCTGGATTTACCCTTGCTTTTAAAATATTGCAATAATTAACAAACTTTGTCTTATAATATATCCTTTCTGATTCTGGTTTGTTTTTTGATTTTTTTTGTTTCTTTGTAGCAAAAATACCTTGGACTCCACTGGCTACGCCTGCTGTTTCTATTGATGTTCTGTTATTTAAATATTTTATCCATTTTGTTATACATAATATGCAGCCTCCTCTATACAGGTAGTCCTCATGTAGTAACCATTCGCAGTTATGACAGTAATGAAAAAGTAACTTTGAAGCCAATTCTTGCACTTAGGACTTTCAGAGATCTTTAAAGGAAAGGAAAGCTGAAATAAGATTCAAGAATAGTCACTATTTCACTTAGTGAACAGTTAGCTTAATGACCAAGCTTCTAGTCCTAATTATGGGTCACTAAAAAAAGGTTCACTGTAATATAACTTCAGATTGGGAGACACTAACCCACCTCTTTCTTTTGAATCCTGCAACATTTTGAATCTTACTCTTGGTTTTCTCCCACTACATATAAAGCTATTAGACATGCCTTGCCTGTCCTGCAGATTTTTCTTTCTTTCTGGAATTGATGCAATTTTGGCCTAGAAAATTTATCATTTTTGTTGTGACAAGAAGTCTTAACCAGGACAGATTTAAACTTGTCCACTTTTCTTATTTGATTTTTCCATGATTTGTTATAACTGTTTTGAAATATATGTTGATTTACATTTTGTGTGATTTGTGATTTTATATCCTCTCAAATGGAGTCCTAGGTATTTCATTGAGTCTTTTGTTTATTTACAGGGCATGTATTTTCTGACAAAGTCTTCTTCATCAAAGATTAAATGCCTTCGTGCCGTTTTATTAATTTTATATCCAGAAAGACACATATAGCTACTGGCATAAAACTGTTGTATGGAGCTTTCTTATGTCATTATTAATCCTACAATGTACCAGGAGTCCCCAACCCCTGGGCTGTGGTCCACTACCGGGCTGTGACCTATTCAGAACTGGGCCACATGAGTGGTGGGCTGACATGCATTTACATGTATGCGCAGCTCAGGGGTGGGTTCCTCCTGGTTTGGACCAGATCGCCCAAACTGGTAGCGACCTGCTGGTGATATCACGTTGATGTCACTGACCCAGTTTGGTCGGTGCTGGTCCGTGGACGCTGCCATCTTTTTTTTTGAATTTTTGGTGAATTTTTCCATGTTTGGATGACTTCTCTTCCGCGGCTTGAAAAAGAGCCCTCCCGCCCGCCCGCGGGTTAATACTGACCTTTATTTCTTCGCCCGAAGCACAGCTGATGATCTCCTTAGCTGTGTTTCGGGCTGAATCCTGCTACTGCATATGCGCAGAAGTGAAAATGCACGGGGGGAACGTGTGCGCATGCGCAAGTGGATCACATGCATGCGCGTGAAACGTTGCGATGCGAACCAGTGGCGAAGGTAAGTGGAACTCACCCCTGGCGCAGCTCAACTTGATGGCCTGGTTTCCCTTCTCCAACAGCCAAACTGCAAAGTTTGGGGACCTCTGTACTATACTATCTGCATTTTTATCTTGTATTCTTCCTAAATTTTCAATCTGGCTATTACAGATGATGCTCAACTTACAACCATTCATTTAATACCAGCTTCAACTTATAGGCAGCCTTGGGGGGAAAAGGTTATCCATCTTCAAAGTTACAATTATCACACTAGGCCCCAGGTCCCATGATTGCAATTGAGGTGCTTGACAACCAGCTTGCATTTACAAGACTTGCCGCATTTTGCAATCACATGACCATGATTTGTGACCTTCCCAGCCAGCTTCCAACAAGCCAAGTCAATTGGCGAAACTGGTTTTGCTTAAAAACTGTGGCATTCCTTTAGCAATCACATAATTTGCTTAATCACTGAGATGATTTGCTAAACGACCAGGTCATAAAATTGGGTTCAGTCATATGATGTCTCACCTAATGATTGCACCAATGATATTGACCAAAATTTGGGTCCCAGATGTGGTCGTAAGCTGACCACCGTATACGTACTGTACGTATATCCTTTGAGATTTTTTTCCCCTAGAACTCCCAAAAAGATCACAAATAGTAAAGGAGAAAGTGATCATTGATTTGAACTTTTACATATTGCAAAGCTTATAGAGAAAGTTGAATTTGCTATAATCTTCACTGTTAGCCATTGATGTATACCAGCAGTGTTAAACTCAATTTCATTGAGGGCCACATCACGGCTATGGTTCACCTTGGGGGGGTGACTGGGTGTGTTTGGGGGGGGACTGGGGGATGTAGCCAACTTGACGCCACTCCCCAAACTGCTGGCATGTTTCCTTTTTGCATTGGGTAGACCGGGCCGAAACCACACTCACCCGATGTTTCCTCTTCGCATTGGGTAGACCAGGCCGAAGCGACATGGGTCAGGCCCTTACATTTTCCAGGACAGCCCCATGGGCCAGATCCGACCACATCACAGGCCACATTCGGTCCACGGGCCTTGTGTTTCACATCCCTGATGTATACCATATACCCAAATTTGAATTCTGTTCTAGGCATACATTTAGTCTAGAACCGTGATGGCGAACCTATGGCACGTGTGCCAAAGGTGGCATGCAGAGCCCTCTCTGTGGGCATGCGTGCCATCGTCAGCTGCTCTTCTGGTTTCTAGCAGCTGGTCTTCGTGGGCACCAGAGCGCTGGAAAATGGCCTGAAAAATGGCCTGAAAACAGCCCCCAAAACGGCCCCCAAAACAGCCCCAAAACAGGCAATTTTGGGGCAATTTTGGGCCGTTTTTGGGCTGTTTTCAGATCTTTTTTGGCTGCTTTCAGGCTGTTTTTGAGCCATTTTCAGGCCATTATTTGGGCCAAAAATGGCCTGAAAACGGCCTGAAAAACGGCCCAAAATTGCCCCAAAATTGCCTGTTTTGGGGCCGTTTTGGGGGCTGTTTTCAGGCGATTTTTCAGGCCATTTTCAGACCATTTTCCAGCGCTCTGGTGCCCATGAAGACATGGGATGACGGGAATGTGCACGCCGACCAGCTAATCTTCAAGTTTCCGGTGCTCTGGCGCACACACATGCACACGCATGCACGGTTTGGGCACTCAGTGCTGAAAAGGTTCACCATCACTGGTCTAGAACCTCCAATAGAAATATCCATTTCAAATTGTCAAAGGCTTTTTCCACCTCTAAAATTTTATTGTCACCTTCTTTTTCTTGAAGTTGACATACTGTAGTGTGCTTATCATCTTCCTATTTGAAATATTACGTGCTTGGTTTGTATCATTTTAGGGATATATTTTCTTGTGTGATCAGCTAATGCAGTAGTTAATCTCTTAAGATTCAACTTTTAATAAAGAAATTCGTGTCTTTGAGTGAGGTTTCTTTAGAAAGTTCTCTTGTCCATGTATTATGTTTGAATTTCATTCACTGTCATTAAAAGTAGTTCCATCAGTTTTAGGTTCCTCTAACTTTTAATAATATACAGTAGTTTTCATTTCTTTTAGGCCTGCAACCTTTCAGTTTTGATTTGGAGGCAGGGTGGGAGAGAGTACAATTTCTATTATTTATGATCTTATATATAGCATTTTATTTTCTTTCTCTATCACAGTTATTGTCCTTCACTTTCTCTTTTCTGATTTGATATATCAAAATTTTATTTGCAGTCGCAAAATGGCTTAATTTTTTAAAAAAGTTTTTCAATTTCCAATACATCTAATTGTTGTTTGACTTTTTAGTTTTCTATCCTTGCTATATTGGATTGGTTTTGTGACTCTGTTTCAATTCCACTTCCAATTGTGATTGCCATCTGCTCTTTCTTCTGGTTCACTGCAAGTCTTCTGAGAATTACTCTCATGTAATATTTACTAATTTTCCATATGGCTGTCTCCAATGTCCCAGGTATCACATTTCAGTTTTTAAAAGGGTTTTAATTCTTCTTCACATTTCGGTGGTATGTCTTCCTGAAATGATAACATGACATATATCTTCCATGTAAAGCACAATTTTTCTCCTTAAAACCATGATATTAAGAGTTGTGGTGGTGCAGTGCAGCGGTGGATTGCTCCCGGTTTGGACCGGTTCTTAGAACCGTTAGTGCCGGTGGGGGAGGCTCTGCCCACCTGCCCGGAATGCTTCTGCACATGTGCAGAAACGTCACGCGCATGCACGAGCATGTGCGCAAACCGATGGCAAAATATTTTACAACCCACCACTGGTGCAGTGGTTAGAATGCAATGTTGCAAGCTAATTCTGCCAACTGTCAGCAGTTTGATCCTGATCGATTCAAGGTTGACTCAGCCTTCCATCCTTCCGAAGTCGGTAAAATGAGGTTCCAGATTGCTGGGGGCAATATGCTGACTCTGTAAACTAATTAGAGAAGGCTGTAAAGCACTGTGAAGTGGTATATAATTCTAAGTGCTATTGCTATATTAAGATTGGGCTGTGTTTTGATATGCCATTGAACAGACATATGATTTGTTAATAGATGGTATAAGAGCCTTGGAGACCCAACACATGTAGATCCTTGAGTACCTTTGATGTCTGGCTGAAAAAAAAGTGTAATCTCTTGCTTCTGAAGTTTTCAGTCTTCAAATATCCATCAAAGCCAATGTCATAAACTGGAAAACTTTTATGGATTTTTTTCCCCTTTTCCCCTTGAGTTGATTTATCTCAATTTGACTCTGGCCACTGTATGTAATGTCCTCTACAATGATTATTTTGCCTTTTGCAGTTTCTATTAGCATATGAAAAAAATATTTCACAGAACCGTTCTTGGTTTTTGTTGGCGCATAGATAGATGCCAAGGCTAAACCTTTGATTTCTTTTTTTTCGGATTCAAGATTAGAATCATTACTTTTTTTATCTTTAAATGGTTCTGATACTTCCGACATCTAACTTTTGAAATAAATTATACTTTTCAGCTCCTTCTGTACTTTAGAGGTTTACATTTAAGTAAACATCGCTTCTTCAAATGCTAGAGTAAATGTGTTGTCATCAGATATGATATACGGGACATTTCCAACAATACTCATCTCTCAAGGGAGTTGTCCCTGTAATGGTTATGACCTTGAAACCATCGATTATATTTTATTGCACTATAACTTTTACAAGAGTTTTCAGCAGGCTATTAACTTGATTTTAAAATCAAGATCAGGAAGGGATACTTCTGAATATGTAAAACCTCACTTGCACATAAAAATCCTAAAATTACAACTGCTAAATTTTTAACTATGGCTCTAAAAAGTTCTTCACTAATACACTAATAGGTTGTTGTTGCTGCTGTTATTATTACTATCCAGGCAGATAATTTAAGATAGATTATTATTCCATTTTTGTTTTTCCAGTTCGAAGTTGTTTGTTTTAACAGATTGGTCTTGTTTTATGTGCATCTCTGGTAAATCCTGCACTGCATATCCCTCACTGCATATCGGACATTAATACAATTGAGAGAGTCCAGAAATATTTCACAAGAAGAATCCCCCACTCCTCTGCTCGCAACAGAATACCTTATTCCACCAGACTTGAAATTTTAGGCTTAGACAACTTAGAGCTACGTCGCCTTCGATCTGATCTAAATGTAGTTCATAAAATCATCTGCCACAATGTCCTACCTGTCAATGAATACTTCAGCTTCAACCGCAACAATACACGAGCACACAATAGATTCAAACTCAATGTAAACCGCTCGAAACTCGACTGCAGAAAATACAACTTCAGCAACAGAGTAATCAATGCCTGGAATGCACTACCTGACTCTGTGGTTTCTTCCCCAAACCCCAAAAACTTTAACCTTAGACTGTCTACAGTCAACCTCACCCCATTCCTAAGAGGTCTGTAAGGGGCGTGCATAAGCGCACCATCGTGCCTACTGTCCCTGTCCTACTGTCCTATTGTCCAAATTTACCTATACCTACTTTACTTTTATGTTTATATCATACCTGTTATGTACACATAATGTACACATTTTGACAAATAAATAAAAAAACAAAAACAAACAAAAACAAACAAACAAACTATATGTGTGTTGTGTACCTCTATGTGTTTGGTAAAATTGTCTTTCTCTTGCTTGGTAAATTAAGTCCATTTCCATTTAAAAAGGATTTATACAGGTCAACTTACAACCATAGACTTAACAACCATTTGAAGTTATGAGAGCACTGAAAAAAATGGCTTACAACTAGTCCTCACACTTACTACTGTCAAAAATGATCAAAATTTGAGGGTTTGGCAATCTATTTATTATGGTTGTAATGTCCTGGTGTTATGCACTCATCGTTTATGATCTTTCCAGAAGGTTTCTGAGAAGCAAAATAAAATGAGGGAAGCCAAGTTTGCTAAATGATCATGTGATTCACTTAATGAAGGTTGCAAAATTGGACACAAGTCACTTGGTGATGGAGGTTCTGGTTACAATTGTGGTCATAAGTCAACAACTACCAGTATTGTTTGGAATTTAGTTTCAATTGAATAATGCAGCTATACTTAATAACCTCTCTTCCTTAAATATTTCTGCCCAGGATTAGCAAAAAGTCCATTAAGCATACTCATAAATTTATAAAAATACGTATTGAACTATATTTCTTTTTGTTGCTCCTAATAATCCTAATGTTTTCTTCATAAAAAAGCTGTTATAGGATTTCATCTCCATCCAAATTTTATTTTTTCCCATCTCATGAATGTCTTCATGTTTTTAACAAGTGCGCTTTGTAAATCCAATAATGAATCATTCCCAGGTCACTTTTAATCTGTTGGTTTATCGTTTGTATTTCCACTTTAATTATCTGTCCATGACTTATTTTATTTCCCAGAATTTCAGCATTGATTAGAATTTGTTTTCTCTCTTCATCCTGTTGGTCTGTAAATTCTTCTAAATTATTCTCCTTTGCATCTTTCATTTTATCTTTAAAAACTTTTTATTAGTGCATTCACATATGCAAATATTGCTGCTATCATCATAGTTGCATACTACTTTTCTATTTTTTCAAAAATCTTTTGAACTGTCTCCAGTGTAATATCATTCATTTTTACAAGTGTCACTATTAATCATCAAATTCAAAAGTAAAAAAGCAGCTTTTCTTTCTTGTTTTTCCTTCTGCCTGAGGTCCTTAGTCCTTTTAGTGTCCATTTCGGCTGTCTCAAATTTCTTTTGCTTCAGCCTATCATCTCTTTCCTAAGCAATTTCTGTTCCCACAAATCTACTGTTAGTCTTATAATTAATTGTAACAAAAACAATTAATTTTTGTAATTTTTTTGCAAAAGTTGTAATATTTCAAATATTAAATGAAATATTTCAAATTTATCTGATCCCTTAATTTGTTTAAACTTTCTTGGATTCAATTCTTATGTAGATTATTTTCCATTTATTTTAAATCTTTAAATCTTTAAATTGTTATTTTCTCTCCTTTCTGGAATGAAGGATCACTCACAAGGTAGTTTTTCAAATTTATTGCTTGGAAGACCTTGATGGTTTTCCTTGTCTTCTGGCATTCAAACCCATGAGCTGACTGGTGAGCTGTTCTCTCCTTCAAAGGAGCAGCTGTCAGGAGCATAGTTAGTTGATCTCTCATCTTCGCCTTATCTGGAGAGGTTCCATTGCACGGACTTGTTGCCAGTCCATCATTCTTGGCTGCAGCAGCATCTGCTGCTTTGGAGACCTCCTAACTTTCCATTCCTTCACTCAGAAGTCCACATTTTGGGAATTGTAAACCACCAGAAATGAAGTTTCTGGCTAACTGTACATTACAAATTAAGATGAGGAATGGATAATTACAATTTCGGTATTAAAAAATACCGAATGAAGTTGTATTCATTTTTTTAGCCAATGATGGTTTGTGCTGCAAGTTTTTTCATGATGCACATCGCCATAATTATTATTTTTTCTTTTAATGCTATATCCATATTTGCATACTGGAGAACATTCGTTAGATACAATGGTATGGTGGAACAACCTTAAATACATAGTAAAAACTCTAATGATTATAATTTGAGGACAGATAACTTATGATCCATAGATTTAAGCACCATGACCAGTGATATATTAATCCTAGGAATTGTAGTTCAATAAGATTGTCAAATTTGATTGTCTGTTTCTTAATAAGGCACTTCAAAACACAACTATATTCGAAGTCTAGGAATTAAGCATCTTCAGGAGAGGGAAGATATACAAGCTTCTCATATGTTCATGAAATCTTTTTAAGAGAGACGAACTTTACACATCACAATAAAAAGCAATGAGGCTAGAAAGGCCACAGATACAACAAGGGCAAATAAATGTTTTATGGCATTAACAAGGGGCTCTGCCCATGATATATGTCCCAGTTTTCTAATGGTGTCTCAAGTATACAGTAAGTATATGGAATACTTAATACTTTCCCTGCTTGTAATTGATTATTCCTCTAATGCTATAATTTTCCTTATCTCTAAAGTATGTTCTGCCCCATTAGCCTAGAACTTTCCCAAGTTACCTATTTGGTTCCATTCCATTTCTTTTATCCTTCACGTCTGCAAATCCTTATTCTCCAGATCTGACTTTAATTGACATAAGAACAAAGGTTTTACACTTCTATTCTCTTCCACAATCTCTACTTTTTCAAAGTCCCCTAAGTCAAGTAAATATTAGTGAAGTCTACAGCACCATTCATTTAAAAATACAATGATGTTTATTCTACTCATGGTTAATTAATAATAATCAAAGATGACTTTACTTTTTAAACTATCACTTCACAAAACAGAGAAAACAGGGCTTTCTCCCTCAAAGGACTCTCAATGTATCTACTAAAAGCCATTTTTGGTGACATGGATGTTTTTATAAACACTGAACAATTTTTTTATCTATACAACTTCATAGATTTAAATTAATCCAAATGAATAATTAATTATATCTTATTACCTCATTAACTTAATTATAACATTAATATTCATTAAGTCTGATTTTTGAAGCCTATTAACATTGTGGTAGTGCTCTAATAAACTCATTATCAGTTTAATTGCAGATATTATAGACAAAATATTAACAAAGAACAAGAACATACTTGATTACAATAAAACTCCACAATTACTACAAACTACAGAATATTCAATCGTGACCTCATTTCCCCCAATCAAAGTAAATATAATTTCTAATTCCATTCTGAGATTAAAACTGTAATTATTACGTATAGAAGGAAAGCTCCACAAAAGTTTTTATTTCTCACACACATCCCTGAAGCCAACTTTTTAAATAAACTCTTATTCAAAGTTTTTAACAGAAAGAAAAAACTAATACAAAATAATATAAAGGAAAAGAGGAAAAGCAAAAGAAAGAAAACAAAGGAAAGCGGCAGCTAAAAGTGCAAGAAAGGTAGAAAAGGTAAAATAAAAATAAAAAAGAAAGAAAAGGGTACAAAGAAGTAGCTTCCCATAATCTTTGCAGAATTTATAAGCACAATTATAAATCTACCTCTTATTTAAAGTTACAGGATGACTCTTCTTTCTATAATCTATCCATCAAAACATAAATAATAAGTTCATTTTTTTTATATTTTATGCAAAAAGTCCACAAGGGGTTTCCAGTCAGCAATAAAGGTAAATATTGCCTCTTTTCTGATAACATAACTCAATTTGGCTATCTCAACAAATTCTATCCTGTTTTTCACCCATTCTTCCATTGTGGGTACCGTCACATTAGCATCGGAAGCACCATTCAAGGCGCTTCCGAGTTGAAGGATTAGCCTGTGACATCCCCATTGCCTGGGGAACACCCATGAGGGCTCCTTTCATGTTCCCATCAAGTATCTGGAATGAATGATGGGAACTCGCCCTGCCATGCAGCAGCACTCAGGTGTCACACACAGACTTGCTAACCTCCAATCCAGTGTCCTAACTGCATGAGCCACTGTGCTCATGCTGCATCTTTCCATCTTTCCAATCCCAAAAGAAAACCTCTGGTTTCCTTCATGTATTAATCTTTAAAACCCTCTGAATTGGTGTATATGTTTGAATTCCAAATTTTCTAGCTTTTTTATACATCCACCAGGCATGATAAAATGTTACTTCTTGTTGTTCACAAGAAGTGTCCATATGCATTCTAGGCAATTTCACTGGTGATATATGGCACTGGTACATCATTTTATAAAAATTGTCTTTAAAATTATAATATAAATTTTTATTATATAACTAGCCTCTTGTCTATAATTAGCAAAGTATGCATGAGATTTATGTATTATAAACTGAAGAAGCCAAATTTATCATTTGATTGAGATATAAGGCAATGTAAATATAGCAACTTAACTGAACTTAACTGAGTCCTTCGGGAGTTGGGCGGCATATAAGAATACCAAATAAACAAACAAACAAACAAACAAACAAACAAACAAACAAACAAACAAATAAATAAATAAATAAATAAATAAATAAATAAATAAATAAATAAATAAATAAATAAACAAACAATAGTGGGACAAGAACACAATAAGGATGCACTCTTGTTCCATTATTGTATAGTTAATATATTACTAATAATTTAAATTATTAGAGAATCAGCAAGACAATCCAAAGATAGCCCTACATTGTACACTAAAACCAGACCATATTGTGAAATAGAAACAGCAACAAACCTTAATCAATATAACACTATTCAAATTTGTGCCCCACAGAAGATAAAAATAAGGATGCAATACAGGAATTCTACAAAACAGTTCAAAATGTGCTGTAATTACCCAAAGCAAACCATCAAACCATGGACTAATCATCTTCATTGGCACACATAAGTGAGAAAGGGTAAATATGAAGATGTTACAGATGAACATGGCTGAGGTTGTACAAATGAATATGATGACCATCTGACAGAATTTTGTGAAGATAAACAATATGTTGTTGCTAAAACCTTCTATAATTACCACATGGGAGACTTCGCAATTGGATATCACATGCAGATACATAAGAACATGCAGCTGTTGGATTCCATGGTCAAATATGCGTGCTTCCACCACTTGCCATTTCATGACAGGACATGCATATGTGATGTTCCAGCTATCGAAAATATTGCTTATGTTTTGTTCAACTGCCAATTATACATCCTTACTTATACTTATCATCCCTATTGGAAAGAACAGCTGTCTGGGGTCTGAATCACAGAGCATCTTATTTCCTCCTGGGCTCCAATGTATATATTGTAAATAGAACTTGCTACATTTATAATTAAGGCAGTTGAGCTAAGAACCTGATACATTGAACAAATTGGTGTACCCTGTAAGGCAATGCATTTATATGATTGCTGTCTCTTTGTACTGCCACATTTGCATTTTATCTCTGTATTTTATTGATTTTTTTAATGCAATCAGATCTTGTATTTTATTTTTGCTTTAACTTATTGATTCGGTCATAGGACTTATCAATGAATAAACTATTACCATTACATAAGAACATCTAGACAGAATCAGATATGCATGGGTCTTTTGGTCTGTTTGATTTTCCTTTCCTTTCCTTTCCTTTCCTTTCCTTTCCTTTCCTTTCCTTTCCTTTCCTTTCCTTTCCTTTCCTTTCCTTTCCTTTCCTTTCCTTTCCTTTCCTTTCCTTTCCTTTCCTTTCCTTTCCTTTCCTTTTGACTCAGAGTCAGTGTCACTGTTGACTTCTGGCAACTGCCTGGACAAGTTCCTGTGGTTTTTTTGATAAGATTTTGGAAGTGGTTTGCCATTCTGTGTTTCCAAGGGCTGAGAAATAGTGGCTGGCCCAAAAGCCCTAAGCTGGAATTTCGTACTAGTGGTTTCTAGCCTGGTGTTTCAACTGCTGTACGAAACAGGCTCTCTCAGATAGCATATACTCATGTCAATAAAAGGTTTAGAAATAGTATGATGTACAAAACACCAGAACCTGTTACAGTTTCTAGTCATGATGCAGTGATGGGAAAAAGAAAGATGCAAATGAAAGTAATCGAAGAAGAGAAGAAAATTACTAAAATGACACAAGCAAACTATAGGATCCATAGAAGCAAGACAAGATGAAAGAAGTAGATGGAGAATAACTAACTACAACAGACTGCAAGTATTAAATGATAATAATTGGAAAATAATGTATCATTACCAATGAAAAGCTCAGATAAAGAGAAAGGACTGGATAACAAGTAGTATTGTGGAGATCGCAGAGCTTGTTGCAAAATGAAAACACAAATAAGAAAAACTATGAAGAAATGCATCAGAAGATTTGGAGAAAAATAATTGATCTTCAGAAAAAAAATGGAGAACTGAACACATAGTGAAACAGATCTATTTGAGGTGAGATATACTTAATCAATAAAAATACAGAGGCACATAGAACTAAAAATGCCAATATACTAATAGATGAAAGATAAAAATAATTGATTATTAAAGGGAAACTGCACACTTGAGTAATAGCAGTACAACTATTTTGTGATAATTGAGAACCACACCATCATAATTCAGACATAGATAACAAGGCTTGTACACACAGAGAAAAAGTAATATAAGTAATTAAAATACTGAAAATGGCAAGACTGTAGAAACTGCAAAAATATTAAAACTAATGGACAAAGTTGGCATAGACCCGTGGTGGCGAACCTAAGGCATGCGTGCCAGAGGTGGCACGCGGAGCCATAGAAGCCGGCATGCGAGGGTTCCCACCGGCAAACCGGAAGTGCAAAAAAACGCACTTCCGGTTTGCCGGTGTGCTGTTTTTTGCACTCCGGAGGGTTCAGGGAAGCTCCCTGAAGCTCCGGAATGCAAAAAACTACAAAACGGACAAACCAGAAGTGCACTTTTCCGCACTTCCGGTTTGTCCGTTTTGTAGTTTTTTCCATTCCGGAGCTTCAGGGAGCTTCCCTGAACCCTCCGGAGTGCAAAAAACAGCACACCGGCAAACCGGAAGTGCGTTTTTTTCCCACTTCCGGTTTGCCGGTTTCGTCGTTCCAGGCTCCGGTAAGCCTTTGTGCGGGGTGGGTGTGTGTGCGCATGCGCAGGGGGAAGCATGGGGTGGTGTTGTGCGCATGCGTGGGGGGGAGGGAATGGGTGTGGGCACGCGAGCGCACGTGAGCGCGCCCCCCCCTTTTTGGCACGCGAGCCGAAAAAGGTTCGCCACCACTGGCATAGACTTTTAATAAAACGTTCAGTATAATGTATAATAACATGCTTGTTCCAGATGACTGGTTAATATCAATTTTAATCTAAAATATTTTAAAAATGACTATTGTATGGTAAGCGTCATGTATCCTGTTTTACAAATATTTTTATAAATATTTGTAATATTTATATGTAATATTTATATAAATATATGTAATATTTTAAACAATATAGAACAGGAATTACCGTATTAGAATTGTGTAGCTGTTTTGAGTGTGAGCCAATGTGCATTTCAGGATAGATTAGATACCAGGCATACCTCTTTTAGAATATTCTGAGGCAGATTGGTATACTAAATATAAATAAATAAGTAAAATACAAAATCTAGCAGTATGATATAGAGATTTGAATGTTGATATGTCTTATTTTATTGACTATGAAAAAGCATTTTAACAAGTGCAGCATAGTAAGTTACTAGATATATTAAAAAATCTTGAATTATATTATAGTGACATAGGCAAGTTTATGAATTTATATTGGAAACAAAGAACCGAAGGAAATAGAATAGTTATTTTCAAAGGATTGCTAGAAGAATATCAGGACGGTAAAAACTTTAGTAGTATTAATTGCTTATAATAAAAACAAAAATTCTCAAAATGATATCAAACTCTTAGGAACCAGTCAGCAAGATTTACAAATTTTACGCAGCCAAGTATATTAACTGAGGGGGAAAAAAATGGCCAAACATAAATCTGAAGAAGACAAATGTAACAGTTGTGAGTAGAAAGAAAGTCACAAAACTGAATATTATGCTAGCATAAAAACTCCCCTACAGAAGATGTGAATATAAATATCTGGATTGTACATATTTGAATCATATATTGAAGAATAGATAGAATCTGCCAACTCCTTTGTAGCAGGATGAAATCAAGGAATGAAAACTGCACAATTTCAATAATTTGTTTTAATGCAAGGATCAGGGCTAAACTGCAGAATCTTGTGGGTATAATATATTCACTGAAGCTGAATCTCTTTAAACATTTTGAATTTTCAGACTTTTTTCAGCCGTGGACTTTGCTGCTGAGATAAGCTTCTAATGTGCTCTTTTGCCTATCTCTTGGTTGGGGAATGTCAAGAACTAATTATCCAATGGTTCATGGATCAGAATATTAGCTTTTGTGCAATAAATTACAGGAATTTAAACCAATGATCCTTTGAGCTGTCGATTCACAATGGATCTTAGGAACTATACTTTATATTATTACTCCACTTCCTATGCAAAGAATAATGTCTCAAGGCAGTTTCCAACAGTTACGGTTCAATTCACCAACAGAAACTACAGTAATAAACACTAGTTAGATACTGGCCTTGCCATGAAGCTTACAAATTAAAACATAACAGGAAGACTGGAAGTGAAAGGGGAAATTAGTCTGCCAAGAGCAGAACAGAGAGAGGCCTTGACACTGTTTACGTAGAGGTGAGATCAAGTTGAATTGTTTTGTTGGTTTCCTTAGGGAATAAAGAAAAGGCAACAGAGACAATTGCAATTTCTTGCTCTACCCTTGGTGTCATGCTGGTCCTTGTTCCTTGCACAGGGGAGGGGGAAACCACAGTACAAGTAGTCTTGTACAACCACAGTACAAGTAGTCTTAAATTTTAAGACCACAATTGAGCCCAACATTTATGTTGTTAAGTGAGAAATTTGTTGAGTTTTGCCCCATTTTACGACTGTTCTTGCCCCCTTTGTTACGTGAATCACTGCAGTTGTTCAATTAGTAACACGGTTGTTAAGTGAATCTGGCTTCCCCATTGATTTTGCTTGTCAGAAGGTCGCAAAAGGGGGAATCATATCAGCCCGAGACATGCTACCATCATAAATGTGAGTCGGTTGTCAAGCATCCAAATGTAAAACACATGACCATGGGGAATGCTGCAATGGTCATAAGTCTGAAAAATGATCTTAATTTGCTTTTTTCAATGCTGTTATAACTTCAAACGGTCACTAAGCGAACTGTTGTAAATCGAGGATTACCTTTGTTATGGGAATTGATATAATGTGTCTATAGGACTTGATGTAGGGTGGGTCAAATTTTTCAACTTTCAATTTCCAAACATTAGGGATGCTCAAAAGCTGTGACATGCCTTGGGGATTGTAAAGATGTTTTGGTTACTTTAATCTAATTTAGATGTGATTGGTAAGTAACTACATACCGTAAATATCGTAACTTTTAAACATTTTGTTTGTTTAATGAGGCAGCAAAGATTGCTTGGCATATCTTTGCATATTGCTTGAGCCGAGGTGGCGCAGTGGTTAAATGCAGCTACTGCAGGCTACTCCAGCTGACTGCTAGTTCAGCAGTTCAGCTGTTCAAATCTCACCAGGCTCAAGGTTGACTCAGCCTTCCATCCTTCTGAGGTCGGTAAAATAAGGACCCAGATTGTTGGGGGCAATATGCTGAACTCTGTAAACCGCTTAGAGATGGCTGTAAGGCACTATGAAGCGGTATATAAGTCTAAGTGCTATTGCTATTGCTATTGCTATATTTCTTTGTATGTATTTGGTCCCTTAGGTTTATGCCATTTCTGGAGAAGGTCAATGCAGGTGTAAGCTAAGTCTCAAATAAAGGAACCTTTTTGTGTTTAGCTTAACCTGCATCCCACTCCTTCAACTCATACACCCTGGGTTTGTTTTTGAAGCAAAGGCTTGTCCAAGCTGTAACCCTTGGACCACAATGAACTTGTTATTATGGGAGGTCAAGTCTCATACCCTGTCCTAGTGTTCCCTCTTATCAGTACCCATCTTATGTATATAAACAATGTTATATCTATGTATATTACCAACACGTACTTGACAAAAATAAATAAATAATTATATAAATAAATAAATAAATACAGAAGAGGCACTGAAAAGTACAAAGAAAAAGAGGAGGAGAATTGTTCCCAATCTGGGTACTCGGTTTTCCTTTCTGTCTGGATGGGCTACGTCTGCCTCCACATAGCTTTGACATTTGATTCCTGGCGTTTCGTAAAAGGCACAGCAAGGGTGACAGCAATGTGTATTGGATCAGAGCAGCTAAAATTACTTTCCTGTTTATTACCCAGTTTACTTTTGATTCCTTAATGAAAGAGGCACATTTAGCATTCTCTTGGGTCCCCAGTCTTACACCAAAACCTTTTGTTTAAATTGCTCTGGCTCCTGCAGCAAGTAGTCAAGCAGAAAATAAAGTGTCACTTTCCACGAGGCTACTTGGATGGTGGGGGATGTTATTAAGTAATTGAAGCAAAAACAAATGTAGTGTTAATTAATGAGGCAGAGGAAATGGATTTAATGTAGCAATATTTTTGAAGGGCTCTTAGAAGGAGCTTGAAGATCTATGCAGCTTTATCCTCAGTAGATGTTATGCATTGTGTAATGTTGCATAAATATCTTTGTGACAAGAAACTATTATGGATTGGTGATTTGAATGTTAAATATAAGTGTTATTAAGTCTTGCTGAAAGCCGCAGAATGAAATGGAAAGGGAGGTCTAATTCATTTTCTTGTTAGCATCCACGAATTTATTTATTTATTTGCTGTTCCACAATTCAGCTCCAAACTATGCAAATTTTAACAAATTTCAAGCAACATCATTGGGGGTGGGAGAAACCCCAGTTCTTATAATGCACTTGCAGTGTATTTTCACACACTTTGAAAAGGTCATCTATGTAATCAAACTTTCAGAATGGAATGGAGATAATTCAGCATATATGTTGGATTTCTGCCTGTCATTCTTGTTTATACACCTTAAACTGGTTTAGTCCTTCAGACAGCCCAGGGGAATTGGTTCTTTTGAACAACACTGAACGTAAATTAGAATGATTCATAGTCTGCATCGGTACTACAGTATTCACTGTGAGCAAATTCAAGAAGAGCAAAGTTTCCAGATTTATTCGTTATATGAACCTAACCCAAGCACTGAAAAGAATTGCATCCTTCCAAGCCCTGTAGCCACACTGCTTGCAACTGAAATGCTTTCCAGATCCCACCACTTATGGTCAAATGAGAAAGGGTCTCTAAGCATGCTAATGTGTCTCAGCATTTCTCCTTCCTGATTGGGCCAAACCCATTTCTCAAGAGGATGAATCCTGTACAGGTAGACGGGACAAGAGAAGGAAGCTGTTATACTGGGCCTTGCTTTGCTTCTTATTTTCCACTTTAAAGTTGTTCCATTTCATTTCCATGTGTTTGAATTTTATTTTAAAAAGCCTGTGCAGTGTTGTAGGACTTTCCTATAAAATACACGTTTTGACATCAATCAATATGCCCTTTAATCAAGTGATATAAAATACTTTATTACATTGGATAATAAACTTGGGTATTTTTATCAGGATTCTTGTGTGTCTGTGTGTTTTTCCCTTAATATATCCATTTCATATGCATTTATTGTTTGTCATGGCTGGGAAACCAACCATGCATTTCAGTTCCCATATAGGCTCAGGAAGCATTAATTAAGTTTCACACTGAATTGTATGAGGTTTTCAACTCTACTACCACCAAGAGTGGTTTGCTTAACCATTCAAAGGGATGAAACACTTCTTCTATGGGACTCTGGTCAAGAGTATGAACAGAAAAGGTGAATGAACTAGTGATCTCCTCATATCTTCTTACAGAACATGGAGTGGGGATTTTATCTGAACTTTTTTTTATTAGCAAGACTTAAAAAGACTTCTGCCTACACTGCTAGTGAGCACGAACAAGGAATAACAGTCTCAATAGAAATGTCTGAAATAGCAATAGCAATAGCACTTAGACTTATATACCGCTTCATAGTGCTTTACAGCCCTCTCTAAGTGGTTTACAGAGTTCAGCATATTGCCCCCAACAATCTGGGTCCTCATTTTTTTATTGATTTTTTTTATTTTTTTATTTTTTTATTACTGAATAAATGTTTTTATTCAGCCACAACTTTTTGAACCTACCCCTTTTTTCTTTAAAAAATGTGTAAGAAAAATAGAAATGTATTTTTCTATCAGAGAGAAAACATTATTTTACAAATACAAGAAAATTTGGGATTGTGTTCTTGCAATTCTTTGCCCATGATTAATTTTAATCCTTTGATCTATTTATTTTATTTATTTATTTGTCAAACATGTATAGGATAGTAGTAGTTTGTATAAACATAAGTAAAAAGTAACGATAAAAGAGGACAATAGGACAGTAGGACAGGAACGGTAGGCACAGTGGTGCACTTATGCACGCCCCTTATAGACCTCTTAGAAACGGAGAGAGCTCAACTGTAGACAGTCTAAGGTTAAAGTTTTTGGGGTTTGAGGAAGAAACCAAAGAGTCAGGTAGTGCATTCCAGGCATTGATCACTCTGCTGCTGAAGCCGTATTTTCTGCAGTCGAGTTTGGAGCAGTTTACATTTAGTTTGAATCTATTATGTGCTCGTGTATTGCTGCGGTTGAAGCTGAAGTAGTCATTAACAGGAAGGACATTTTGGTATATGATTTTATGAACTACATTTAAATCAGATCGGAGGTGACGTAGTTGTAAATTGTCTAATCCCAGTATTTCAAGTCTGGTGGAATAAGGTATTTTGTTGTGAGCGGAGGAGTGAAATCTAGCATTCTTACAAAATGCAGAGATTATCCTGGGGGGAGGGGGGGAATCCTGAGATAACAACTAGACTATGCAAAACATTTAGTTCTTGTTGTTAGTTATAGTGTCTATTGGATTCCATTACTGAAAGGCATTTGCATTGTTATTCATGTATTTAAATTGTACTTGCTTATCTCTTCATTCATTTGAAAAGCATTTACTGGGAAATCAAGCTGCCTGTAATGACCAAATATTGAATATACAACACAATACAGCTCAAGAGCTCATTTCCTACTCCAGTATTTGTTTTATAATATAAAACAAACAAACAGAAAGGCTGCATTTATCCGGAGTTTTTATTTGTAACAAAACACACATGTTTTCACCTGGGAATTACCATGCAGCAAGATGGATGGATTGTAATATTTCACTGCACGTAACGAGACTTTCCATGTCATTACAAACTGTCGTTATATTGCGAGATTTGTTTCATATATATGGATAAAAATGTATACATTTTAATCAGATGAAAGTCAAATATTCTATATTTAACAGTTCCTCTCAATAGTATGAACACTAATTAACTTTTTGTAATCCTTTTTGTTGTATTGGCAACAATACAACAAAAAAATTAATTAGTTCTGTTAATTAAGAGTTAAAAAATGTTATCACCTAAATAGATAGGACTAAATTGGAAAGCCACTTTAGTGTAGTGATTAAGGTATTGGCCTGGAAATCAGGAGACATTGAGTTCTAGTTCTGCCTTAGGCATGAAAGCCACTTGGGTGACTCTGGGCCAGTCACTCTCTCTCTCTCTCAGCCCAATCTAACTCATAGGGTTGTTGTTGTGGGGAAAAATAGAAGGAAGGAATATTGATATATTATCCCTCATGAATTATATATGGAGAAAAGGCATAATAAAAATATTTTTAAAAATCAAGTATTGGATTAACAAAAATTTGAATATTTTATTTCTTATCCTTAAAGAGTTACTTGTATTAATTAAGTTAAAGTAACAATAAAAAGTAATATATGTAACTCCAAATTCAACTGTGGAGTCCTTGGTGTTCTCTAAGCTTGGTTCTTTGATTGCAGATATTTTATTACCCAACTAGTTAAAATCATCAATCTGCTTCCTATTTATACAGTATCTTGCCAATGTTGGGGAGAATAGAATAGAATAGAATAGAATAGAATAGAATAGAATAGAATAGAATAGAATAGAATAGAATAGAATAACAGAGTTGGAAGGGATCTTGGAGGTCTTCTAGTCCAACCCCCTGCTCAGGCAGGGAACCCTAGACCATTTCAGACAAATGGTTATCCAATCTCTTCTTAAAAACTTCCAGTGTTGGAGCATTCACAACTTCTGGAGGCAAGTTGTTCGATTTTTCATTAATATTTCTTTGATTAGAGTATTTTTCCCCTGCTTGTTTGTCTAGAGTTAATCTCTGCTTATTTGGGTGTTGGTTACTAGAGAGGATGTGGTACGGTCTTTTGTTTCTTCTTAGCTTTTTTATTGTCTCTTTTGAATTGTGTGTAAATGTGACTTATGTATCTATTGATGGCTAATTTCTCTGAATGCCAAGCTTCCAGGAATTCCATGGTGATTTTGGATTTAGCTTGGTCTAGATTACTCAGTTTCCCAGTTGAGACTATAGTTGAGTTTGTCAATGTGCTGTGAGATTAAATAGTTTTCATCATGTGTTTTGACTGCTAGTTGATGTTCATGGAGGCTTCTGCCCATCTTTCGTACACGGTAGCTAAAAACAGTCCTTACACGTTATGTTTTTACAGAACTCTAATCGAAAGAATCTATGATTCACCAAGAATTCACACAACCAACTGAGCTAACATGCATTTTAATGTCAACAAACTGTTTGTTCTCAGTTATGCAGTGGCCAACTTGAATCCCATCTCCAAATTCTCTAAATCCAGTCATTGCTATATTCAGTTATGTGATAGATTCTCTTTATCACTAATAAGGACAAAGAGTAAATCGTTGACTTTGAACAGATTCTGAATTGGCTCAATCATGCAGAAATATTTCTGTATGCTTATATAAATGTATGTAATGTTAGTATCCTTCCAATTTTGTTTTGCACTCTTAGTTGGGAAATCTTTATACCCACCTGCTCGAGCATATACAATATTTTTTGGTGTTTTTTTTTTTCAAACAGCTTGTATTTCTTCGATCACCAGGAAAGAAAGGAGGAGACTAATATAGACATCAATACCTCTTAAAGCAAGAAGCATGCTTTCTAGAAGGCTGATAAAACCGGTCCACAGAAATAATCATAGCACTTAAGGTCTGTTCAATTTTTTTTTTATCATTGCCTTTACCTTGCCCCTGCTGTGTTCCTACTGTGCAGTCCTGAGAACACATTCATTCCAGGCACTAATGCAACCCACAGTATGATAGCAACACATTTCAGTTACCAGAAGTGTGAACTGATGTTCAGCAGACAAGTTAACAAACAGCAGCCACCAAAGATGAGTACCTGAGAAAACACAATGGGTTTGGCTTTCGTGGCATCTCTAATTTGAGCTCTGCTGGCCAAAATCCTTGAAAGATATGGTGACTTCTCCCAGCTCCCATCCCAGGGGTGGGTTTATTTATTTATTTATTTATTTATTTATTTATTTATTAAAATTTCTATGCCGCCCAACTGCCGAGGGACTCTGGGCGGAGTCCTGCCGGTACGCTCTTACCTGTTGGTCACCGCAGAACCGAAGAAGCCGGTGGTGTTTGAAGCGTGGGGCTTCCCCCACCCGCTTTCCCCTGCCTGCCTGGACGCCGCCATTTGCATACTTTTGCCCTCTGCGCAAGCAGAACGCTTTGCGCATGCGCAGAGGGCAAAAGAATGCAAATGGCGGCGTCTAGGTGGGCGGTGAAAGCGAGCGGGGGAAGCCCCACGCCGCGAACGCCACCGGCTTCTTCGGTTCTGCAGTGACCAACAGGTAAGAGCGTACACAGGAACCCACCTCTGTCCCACCCCAATGCTTGTCTAACCATTTTGGTAGTGCTATAATTGTCAGAGAAATAAATATTTTTTAGTGTCTATCATATATTCAGTATACCCTGTTAAATATTTGCTAATGTTTAAAAAGATGTGCTGGATAAAATCTCCATATGACACTTTTGATGAGGGTGAGTGAACTTGTTGAAATATTTAAAATTAATGCTTTCCTGTCTTTTATACATCTTTTTATTTATCTATTTGCCATGTTTTATGGTAGGAAGGAGCTGATCATTACAGGCCTCTTGAAAACAGAGTGAAGAACAAGCTACACGTTACACTTAATGAATTACTTCACCTTGACATTAAGTAATTGAAGGGACAGAAGTGATCTGGAAGTGCATGGGACGGTTTAACGATACTGAATGGATGATTTGTCCTTTCCAAACCATGTTTCTCCAAATCAATACCTTTAATCAAAATATTTAGACTGATCTATTGGTACTAACCAAACTTTGTAACCAAACTTTCCAGAATTTCAGAAAATTGAGGAAGGGAGATAGAGGTAACAGGGCAAACAGTAAATATTTCACTGTGCACTGTAAATTTCACAATCTTAAAGTGCTTCATGACTGGTATAAAAAAAGAGACATATGTGGCTAGAAGAGGCTTTTCAAACAAGAAATTTCCTACATGGAATTATACAAGCATCACAATCAATGCAAATATTGTAACATTTAAAATAAAAACATTTTAATCAGTCCTAGGCATTTAGCTACAGAAGACATAAAAGCATATGCTGGATAATGAAGGACACATAATATGGAGGTTTGATCAAGCAAACTGCATACATTATTTTTAATTCCATTTTATATTCCATACAAAACCAATCTTATTCAAATAACAGGTCCAACAGATAAATTCTGTTGAACCAGGCCAAGTCCTATCTTAGACCAGGAACGCCCATCAGATGCTTATTTTTTAAAGATACTTTTTATTGAATTTTTTCACATTAAAAAGACAAAACATAATTTCACTAATACAGCTTATCGCTATCGGAAGTTTCTTCTTCATTCTACATTTTCCATATCTAGGGCTATTATTTTTAACTTAAACATTCTTATTTCTATTTACAATTTTATACGTGTTGTATATTACATTACATCTATTTACATTTTGCATTCCCATTTGTTTAATTTTGTTGCATCATTTTATATTAATTTTACTTTCCCTTTCAAGCCAATCATACCGTCTATTCTAGTCCGGAAGCAGCTAAAACAGCCGTTCCCTCTTTCTGCGGTTCTTCTCAAAACACTTTTTATTTAACTCAAAACCACAAATACAGCTATTTCCTCTCACATCTGTCTTCCGAAGCCAACATTTTAAAAGTTTCTCACCCAGATGATGTCTCTGTATTCTTGCTCCTTGCTTCCAGTGTTGGCCGTCACAGCTAATGGCGACTCCAGTCGCCTCTCATCAGCTGATGGTCGGGAAGCTATTGTCAGCTACCTGAGGAGTCTACGACACCTCCAGGTTCACCGCTTGGTGCTTCCCTTACTGCCCACTCCTCCAGAGCAGTTCTGACCCAAAAAAGGGTCCCCTATCAGCTGGAGTTTGGTGTTTCCCTCAGAGCGACCAAGGGAAATGTCCATCTCACTGTGACGCTGGCTCTGCCCCTGGCCTTGTTCTTATTTCCATCTGCACTCTTGTTCTTTTATTTGTCCAACAAATAAATTCTGTTGGACCAGGCCAACTCCTATCTTAGACCAGGAACGCCCATCAGATGCTTCTGATTATTCTGGAGGTGGTGTAGATATCCGTTTCCTCACCCTGTTGTTTCCCCACAATTGGTATTTTGCAGGAATGACCCAAAAGCAAGACTAATAAACCATGATAGACCTCTCCTCCATGAATTTATCTAATTTTCTTTTGACTCTCTTCAAGTTGTATTTAACAGATTAACAGAGTTGGAAGGGACCTTGCAGGTCATCTAGTCCAACCCCCTGCCCAAGCAGGAGACCCTATATCTGTCTCTACCTAGGATCGAACTCACAACCTCCTGATTGTGAGGCAAGAGCTCTACCTCTAGGCCACAGCAAGTTGTTGATCATCACCAAATCTTAGGTAATGGTTTCAGAGGATCATTATGTCATGGGTGAAATAATCCAAGAGATATCTTGGGAAAAAAGACCATCTCATTATTTTTTCTGTGTAAGGGAAATAAAATAAAATGGATTACTGTTTAAATGCCAACATCTACTGTTAGGGCTTATTTTTTGGTTGCTATCTGTATGCACGTCACACATATTAATATGCATAGCAGTTACTTTATGTGGAGAGAAGCACCAATCAAAAGGGAACATTTTGCCTTATAAGGTATAAACAAGAGAATTCCTAATGAGTGTAGAAAAATCACATAGGCAACACTGTATTCATAGCAATAAAATCAAGGGTGATGTTTGGTGTGATAGTAACTAGGAAAGGGTAAATGTGCAATGTAACACTGTTAGTTCCTCTGACCAATTATAGAACATAAAGAATATCTGATTTTAAACT